>JAPMOR010117390.1:0-18403 GCA_026543865.1 Argiope aurantia
CTTCAAGCAGCGTCGCATAAAGCTTGGAGTGACTCAAGCCGATGTCGGCAGAGCTCTAGTTCACCTGAAACTCCCTGGTGTAGGTACTTTGTCCCAGAGTACCATCTGTAGATTCGAGTCCCTCACTTTGTCCAGGAATAATATGCTGGCTTTAAAACCTGTCCTACAGTCATGGCTGGAAGCGGCTGAGTGCCAGGCCAGAGGTAAGAAGAGAGATACACCGTTTGTGTTGCCACCAGCTGACAGGAAAAGGAAAAGAACATCCATAGCGGCACTCGAAAAACGTTCTCTAGAGGCTTACTTTGCAGTGCAACAAAGGCCGAGTGGGGACAAGATAGCTTCCATTGCTGAAAAATTGGACCTTAAAAAGAGTGTCGTCAGAGTGTGGTTCTGCAATCAGAGACAAAAACAAAAAAGAATGAAATACTCGGCAAGTCAAAACATCAACTGAAGATGTCTTTTCTTAGACTTTATTCGTACATTTATCTCCATTGATGTAGTACTTAGATAAATAGACATAAATCCAAATTGTTAATAATAAGATTCTGAAATATTCTGGAATCAAATACTGTAAATAGGAATCTTGTCCAAAACAAAAACTTTTCTCTCTTCCAAGCAGATTTATTTTATAAGAATTTATGATTGCGTATTTTTTTTTCTTTTCAAAGGCAACTATGATTACGATTTGTTAATTAAAAGAAACATTTTTAGTTGGATAATCCATATAAGTTGGATGTATTTGTAAATTGTATGATACTACATGCATGTTGTAAATATTGTTGAAAACTCTCTGCAGGTCAGATCTATGGGCAAAAAGACTACCAAATTTAACACATAATTAGTTCTAGACGAAAAGGTACTAAAAATATTTTTAAATTTTTAATTTGATTTTTAAATAATAATTTGACAAAATTAATTACAATTTTAGCTTTTGCCTTCAATAACTTCAGAGCATATTTCTGCATAAAAATAATTTTTGCATTATTTAAAAATTCCCCACCCCCCAAAAAAAATTTAATGGTACCAATTTTATTTCTGCAATCTCGGTATTTTTCTAATGCATGATTGTGTTTACATATTATTTTGTTATTTGTTTACGAGGTGTTGTTTACAGGCTGGCATATTACCTGTAAATTACAATGTAAGACATGCATTATGCAAAACATCATCCAAAACACTTTATAGATCGATCCATCAGTTCTAATATTATATGACTGGTAGTTACTTTTAAGGCAGTAGGTATTCATTAAGGAAAGGTTTTTCAAATTTTTAATAAGAATTTTAATTAAAAGAACTAATTGAAGTTCTTTTTACTTTGTTTTGTCTCAATAATTTGGAGCATATTATCGCACAAACACCACTTTAAAATTAAAAAAATAAAGAATTTCAATAGTGCAATTTTTATCTACGTACAATTTTATTTAGACAATACTTTTCAGTGTTTTGGTTGAAACGGGTCTTAGATTGTGCGCATGTTTCGATAATGTAAAACACATTTTTTTATATACACACATTATCAAGAATATAATAAAAAATGAATTTTTAAAAAACAATATAAAGATAGGCAAATTAAGCCTAAAATATATCAAGTTACGAAGTTTTAAACTAGAAATTCGAATCTGCTTAGATTTTTTTTTATTTTATATGTTTGAGATGAGTTTTATAGTAATGCGTCTTTTTACTCTCTCCTATAAGAAATATGCAAAGAGAAAAAATATTGCAGTCATAAAAAAAATTCGAACTCGAGATTTAGATGAACCTCGACCTTGAATTTCAGATCTCGCTGAACCCGAAAAACGCATTTTTAGAATTATGCTTATCTGTTAGTGAAGACGATAACTCAAAAACATATTGAACTAGATGCGTGAAATTTGATATATGACCAATAAACCATATTTGTAGATTTACGCCAAATATTAAATGAAATCCATTCGAAGGAAGTCTGTTTGTTCGGCTGTTCGAATTCATAAAAACACAATAACTACAAAACATATATAGTTAAACAGATAAAATTTGATACTGATTTGGCAACTATAATGTAGATCTGTGTCAAGTTTGGAACCAAATCCATCAAGAATTAACCTATTATGAGTCTTCTTCTTCTTTTTCCTGTGTACACGCGACCACGCCACCACTGAATATAGCAGAGCGGACAGGTTTTGTTGTGGCCGACTGCAATTTTTAGCATAGTCCGTCCATAACACTGACGATTCACCAAACTGACATCCTCTTCGAGGCAGTTGGCCCCCCAGCCACAAAGGGGTCAATCACTGACCTTCCTTCTAATTTTGCCATTCACCTATTTTCCTATTAAACAAGGAACAGGCCATCTCTTAAAGAAAATCTCATCGATATTCTCAATATTCTTCCAAATTCTCGTTCCACAATAACAGAAATTCAAACACTGTCACCTATTGTCGGTCTGTACTCATACATGCATGTAAAAGCTATAAGACAAAAATTCATTGATTTAAATAAACGAAATACGGCATGTGATTTTGTGACTGCAACTGTAGTTCTTTGTCAAATTTTAGTTTCAATTGGTGAGAAAAAAGGGTTCCAAATACATATTCGATTTTCTGAATCTTGCATATTATCTTGCACATGATGTATGTGTTTTTTCTCTTTCTCTCAGACATGAAATTTTAAAATAACAAAAGCAAAATCATCTTTTTTTTTTCTAATTACACATACTATTAAATAGCAGTATAATTCACGCAATTTTCAAGCAAGAGAGAAAAGTCTTGTTTAGCATCAACTTTTAAGAACAATCACTCATTGTAATTCTTATCATATTTTTAATCACCAGTTAACTGTTTTATCCTGCTTTCATAAATATTCTTGCTCTTTAAATATCTGACCCAAATTACAATTTTAATGAACGTTTATTTACTTATAACAATATTTCGATTTAAGGCAGCATCGAGCTCCATTATCGTTCGGACATTATAATTTATCATTTTTATGATACTTTTAAACATAGTGACACCCCTGCAATAAATGCTATTGGCAAAAAAAAAATTACAAAGGTTTTATCAAAGCTTTTGATTATGCCTTCATGATGTTCATATTTTAATTTCAACCGCATACGAAGAAATGTTGGAAATTTTACATGTTTCTGTATTTATGAGATATTCTATCAAATTTCATTTCTCTAGTTTACTTCAATATTTCAATTGTAAATATTAATAAATGTATATTACTTTGTTCATATTGTTAAATGTAGTAATATCATTGTAATAATGAATATTGTCAACAAAAAAAATATTTTCATCCGTCTTAAAAATGTCTTAATAAAAAATTTTCTGGTTTATAGCGATGTTTCATTTTTCAGTTTCTGTCACATGCAGTGAAATTTTGCTATTTCTATATCCTTCTTTTTGAATCCTTTTTTCACTCTAACTGTGAAAAATTAAAAAGAAATTTTCTACTTATCATTTTTCAGAATAAAAGTCGCCACATCTTGAAAGATAACATTTTATAATTAACTTTGAAAATAAATACAGGGTGGTAAAAAAACTTCCCCTATATATGAAACCCTAACGGCCTATCCGCTCAACCAATCGAACCAAAATTTCAGACATGGTTGTTAGAAGGTATGTGCTGGAGATTGTGATGATTTTAAACAACGCTGAGCTCACGGTTACGGTTACAGTGAGAGAATTTCGAAATTTTCGAATGGCAACACCCACTTTTTCCTTGCCCAAATTGATCAGCATATTGAAACTCCACAAAAGGCGCTGGAACGATTAGCGTGTGACAAAAATTGCCGGCATAAAGCATTTGTAAAGAAGAGCATTATAAAGGACTAATGACAACACAGAGAGGAAAGAGAAAAAAGGCTTTTATTGGAATGGAAAGTTATAATTACAGGTTTTCAACGTGTTCACCTTCGCAGGCGACAACGCATTGCATTCGGGAGATTGTGGACAACAATGCCGAACGTAACATGAAAGGAGGAATCTGCATAACTTCACGTGTTATGGCATCTTTCAATTCTGACACATCTCGTGGACCAGGCGTGTACACCTTAGATTTCAGATAACCCCAAAACCAGAAATCCATAGGAGTGAGATCAGGGGATTGCGATGGACACGAAACTGCAAAGTTACGAGAGATGACTCTATCACCAAAGTGTTGTTGCAGCACTGGTCGTATACATTGGGCGACGTGTGGAGGAACCCCATCTTGCATCCATACAATGTCACTAATGACATTTCGTTGCTGTAATTCAGGAATAACGTAATTCTGCAACATTGATTTATACCGCGCACTTGCGACAGAGCACGATTTCAAACCTGCGGTAGGGACCTCTTCGAAGAAATGCGGACCGAGAATAAATGTGCTAGTGATGCCGCACCACACAGTCACTTTGGATTCGTGTAAAGGCAATGGTGCCACATCGTGAGGGTTTTTGTCAGCCCAGTGAACATAGTTCTTGGTGTTAACGTTTCCAGTTAAATAGAAGTGTGCCTCATCCGTCCATATTATCCGCAGTGGCCATCTGTCATCTTCATCATATCTGATGAGAAAAAAAGTTGCGAAGTCCACACGCAGTTCCTATCTCCAGACTGCAACATCTGGACGCGCTGAAACCGATAAGGAAACATCTGCAGAACAGAAAGCAGAATCCTGAGAACTGTGGTTTTCGGTAAATCCAAATTGCGAACAACACTTCTTGCAGTATGCAATGGACCTGCAGTAATCGTGTTATGCACTTCCGCAACAACTTCAACTGGAACAGGTGGTCGCCCGGATCAAGGTCGATCGCAAGTGCATTCAGTTTCTTCAAATTTTCTTACCAAATCACGTACACTTCTTACGGAACATGGGCCTCGTCTTAGCTTGTGATTTCGCCGATAAATTCGCACTGCTTCTCCAGCATTTTCCCCGTTCAGATAAAACAGCTTTATCAATTCACCTCGTTGTTTCTTTGTAAAACGTTATCTTGTCACAATTGAACATCTGACTGAAGAAACACTCTTCCCATACTGCTTTGCAGGTGGTGTCCTGCGATTGGTGCTTCTAATATCTAATCCTGTGAATTATGCAAAGAGCGTCAAAGCTCCTCCTCTCTCTGTTGTCATTAGTCCTTTATAATGCTCTTCTTTGCAAATGCTTTACGCCGGCAAATTTCGTCACACGCTAATCGTTCCAACGCCATTTGTGGTGTTTCAATACGCTGATCAATTTGAGCAAGAAAAAGTGGGTGTTGCCATTCGAAAAGTTCAAAATTCTCTCACTGTAATCGTAACCGTGAGCTCAGCGTTGTTTAAAATCATCACAATCTCCAGCGCATACCTTCTAACAACCATGTCTGAAATTTTGGTTCGATTGGTTGAGCGGATAGGCCACTAGAGTTTCAAATATAGGGGAAGGGTTTTTTTTTTTTTTTTTTTGACCACCCTGTATTCATTGATATAAAAGCCAATGTATGATTTTTTTGAAAATTTAAATTTTGCTTATGAAATTTTACAAATAAAACATTTTAGTATATTTTAAAATATCACGAATATTCATTTAAGCCAATGCCAATGATATGGGGGGTTGTTGGGAAGCGCCTAGGCTCTGTGGCCTTTAATCTTCCGCTCGACTGAAATGATGAATGAGTACCAAACAACTTATGTTGAGCATAAATATTGGGCATAATTAGCAGTTTAGGGATTTATAGAAAGCTTTAGGTAGGTTTAAATGTAGATAGATATTTAGGAATTAACTTGACGGGATTGTAAAAAAAAAAAAAAAAAAAAAAGGATGTTCATTTAAGTTTTTTAAGCCATTACTTTTTTATGAGATTCTTTACAATTTAAAAGTTTTTGAGGTTTAGAAAAAATTATTAAAAAATACATTGTTTGATACATTTTAACTACTATGTTTCGGAACTAAAATTATTCTGTTTTTAATTATATTTATTTGTTTGTAAAAAGTTTGTAAATGGCAACACATTTCTTTAGAAAATATATAGCTAATTTTTTTATTTAATTCATCAATCATATTATATTTTATTAATTATACACATTATTATTTCTGGAAAAATATTTTGTTCTAAAATTATTATGACAAAAAAAATTAGAATTTTTTAAAAAAATAATGAAAAAAATCATTTTTATTGTATTAATTCATATAAGTGCTTGTAAGGATAATTTTTCGTTATTCGTTTCGTTTCGTTTAAAGCAAACTAATTAATTATGCAAATGTATTCAAAATTCTAATTTTAAAAGCTTTCTGTAAATACATTTTATAACTAAAGAAATAAACGTTATTTAGGAGCATAAGTCCTCTAAATAAAGAATGATAATAAAAAAAATTAGAATTGATAGCATAAAAAATGAATTTTAAAAAAATTATGAACAATTTATTCTTATTTTATTAATTCATATAAATACTTGTCAGTTACAATGAGGATAAATTTCCGTTATTAAAAGCAAACTAATTGATTATGGAAATACATTCAAATTTCAAATTTTTAAGTTTTCTGAAAATACAGTTTATAACTAAAGCAACGAAATTTATTTAGGAACATAAGTCCTCTAAATAAAAAAAATCAATCTGTAAGAGTGCAAATTGCGCTCTTTATTTAGCTGATAGCACAATTTCTAAAATAGCCTGAACCTTGGCAACTTCCCAAATAATAAAACGGTGTGATTAGGAGCATGGAATTAAATCAACTGAATATTCTGTGCTAAGATCCAAATCTAAAACACGATTGGTAAATAGCAAATTTTAAGATAATTATGCCCTTTTTAAATATTTTTATTAATGGAATGAAAGGTGGAATTACTGGAATAATGAATGATGTTAAAATGCCCATGAAGTATTTAAGTAAAAATCAATAATTAATCAATTTTTTAGACAAGCTTTAGTATGCAAATATCAGGTCAAATCAAATAATCTGACTTAAAAGCTCACTTAAATTATAGTTTGTTGAGAGAAATAGTTATACAAAAAATAGTTAAATCAAACTAAAAACATTCAATTTTCCAAGTGTCATCAAAAATAATAAATAAGCCTCAAATAACTGTTTTGTTTCGGAGATTTTGGATAGTCAGGTCCATACACTCCACTAAAATTTCATCATTGGTATATATGCATATTCACCATTTGTTGGTCTACACGTTCAGAAACATGAAATCGCGATAACATAAAAAATGCAATGGCTTGAGTATATCAAACTTGGAATGAGATTTTATGACTACAAATGTAGAATTATGCCAAATTTTTATTTCAAAATTATTCATTTGAGAAAAACAAGTCTAAAAGAGAAATTCGATTTTCGGATACTATTAAACGTATGCCAAGGATGACACGACAGATCCAGTAAAAATGCTAAAAAGTTTCAAAGCCAAGGTTTTTTATTTCGTAAATATTGTACAACAATTCCACGGAAGGTATTTTCTAGAATAATATCTTTAATAGAGTATATGCGAGAAAGTTTTGGGAAGATGACTCCCGTTGGTACATATCATATATTTATATAATTGAAATATGTGAATAATAAAATTATCGGCACAACACTATCGATCATCGATTATATAGTTATGTTGAAAAATGAAATTAATTTCACAGTTATTATCGTTTTAAAACTATCGACGGTATCCATAATTTTAAAATTATCGAATAAAGGAGGTCCTAACGATAACATTAAAGAGTGCAAATATCTCTAATATCGAATTCTTCGATACTATCGATAGTTCTATTGATAGTTTAGGAAAAATATCGGTAGCTCACTTATCGATGTTTAAGGAAAAGCGTCATATTAAAAAAAAAATGCTTTTAACATGCTCTGTGAAAATAAGTTTTATTGTTCCATTAATTGACGCTCATTAAATCATTTCCTTAAATAAAAATATAAACTGCATGGTTTTGTTCGCAACATCCTAGCTTTTATTAAGAGCAGAATTTTTAAGACTAGAAATAAAAACTAGATTTATAATAAAACTGACATTATTGAATTGAGATTTTAATTAAAATATTTAAGATGGAATTTATAAAAGTTGATATTTCCTGACAATAGTTTTAAAAATTATTTTCATAAAGCATCAAAGTTTAGAAATCGCAAAGCACGGTATCAAATCGTTAGCAAAAAGAAAAAAAATTAAACAGCTTTTATATTTACCGATTGAAAACTTTTAATTCATAATAAATAAACACAATTTTCTTTGAATGTACTCTATAATTAGATCAGTATGTTGAAAAAGATATCGTTACAACACTTCTGTTGTTGTTTAAATGGAAAAATAATGTTTGAGGTTTCGAATGAAACCTGGAAAACCGAAAATCAACTAAAAATCGCCTGCATATGAGGAGAAAGCTTGAGTTAATATTTATCATAAATAAAGTGTTCTTTCTTAAGCATTAGAGCATGGAAAGTGAAATGATAGTTTTATATTACCCTCTGCAATTAATTATAGTTTGAAATTGCACAATCCATTGCAAACAACACATATTTTATTTCAAAACTGATGTTAAGAAATTGATTAATTTCTTTCGAATCTTCTTGAAGTCGAAGATGGAATTATATGACCATTAATGCCATTTTCATCCCAGATATTTTTCTTTTATTTTCATAGATGTTTTTAATTACGTTTATGCATATGTTAATTCACTGAATTGTTTATACTCTATTTTATAAAAACGCAGTTTAGTGCTTATTAATAAGTTTAATATTATGTTTATTATTTCTAAGTAAAGGCTGCAAAAAATTATTATTTGAAAGGTATCAACACAGGAAAAACATTTTATATGTTTTGACATATGTTTTTGTCATACATATGTTTTTGACTGTGTTGACATATGTTTTTGACTTACATATGTTTTTGACTGTTCTATAAACATTACTCTTATTTTTTTTATTTTTTTTTTCAAACACGAAATTTTTAAAACGTCATTCTAATGCTGATAACATGGATGCCGGAGTATTTAGCAAACTGAAAAATAAGAACTTAATTAATCCAAAATTATTTTAAAATAACAGCATCAAATTATTTGCACTCTTACAATAAGATATCAAATCATTATGATGAATTGATAAGATTAAGATTATATAAGGCCCAGATGGCCCTGCGAGAATTTTAAATAAATTATATACAAGACTTCGATAATGAAAAAAATATATATATCGTTTGCATATTGAAACATTTTTTAAAAAATGCTTCTTGTTTTCGAGAAATGGATTGTTTCCAACGACAACTGTTTAAACGCACGTGCGAGAATAAAATTTAATACTTGGTAAACAGAAATCGGGAAAATTTTTGTTTTCATCTTTTTAAGAAAAAATAAATATGATTGAGAATTTAATTATAAATTTTACTGCCAATATTTCAAGTATGTCCTACAAGCATAAATGTGTATGATTTTGCATATTTTTCAAGCAAAACATTCCAATAGAACTTCAATAAATTACACAGATTGTACCCCAAAAATATGATTTAGAGAATTAGTTTTCATTTCCCTGAATATTATTCCTCAAGTTACAAAGTTTCATTATATGAGGTGAAGAATTGTGTGAAAACATTTTGGTTTTTGAGGAGGTTTATACTAAAAAATTAAAGAGAGTAAATTTTTTATAAGCACAAATCTCTACATTTTTTAATACAAAATTAGTAAAGATATGATTGTTTTTAAATTTAGAAAGACCAATAACAAATTTAGATGAAAACATTTATTTCAGAAATACAAATTTATACAATACAGAAAAACCCTCAAAAACAAATATGTATCTAATAGTCATCATGACTTCAAATAATTTGCTAATCGTGCATACTATATCTTCCACTTTGATTCGTCGACAACTGAAGCATCAACTTTATAAAGAAGGGAAAAGAAACTGGACATTTAAGATATTTCAGAGAAGTGCTGGGATGCCGAGCAAGAAAATAAAATTATTTGCTTTCACATGTGAGTTTTCTAATAGAATGACATATTTCAGTAACAAGGAAAATTTGGATACGGCTAACGATTTATGCTGCATGTAATCGTAATCCTGGGCTAGTTGTAAGAGTTCCGAATTCCCATATAGTTTTATATATATAGCGCAGTACAGTCTTTCCTGGCTCTTGTGCCATTAAAGCAAACCCTCCAATTCATCCAAATTCCCAATATCCTACTAGATGGGTTTTTTTTTTTTTTTTTTTTTTTTTTGCATAATGGTTTACGGTTACAATTTATTGAATCCTTATCTTCCTATGGAAGAATGAGATCTCCTCCATCCAGTATAAGAACTCCTCATTTCAAAACAGACATTATAGATAATATTTCTACGTAATAAAGCATCTGTAGAATATTCTTAAGAGGTTATAAAGTGATACAATAGTTATATGGACAATTATACGATTGAAAGCTAAAATTTTACATCTGAGTCCTACTTCAGATAAAATCAAATCCTTTTATTTTTTTCTAAAAAATTTAATTTGGGCATTTGGCATGTCCTATAATCGAGACAGAAATAGTCTCTTCAAAAGGATCACTTTTAGAATTGTGAAAATCCATTCTTCGTACAAAAGATTCCTTATTAGTGGCTTTAAATATGCCTTGCAACTTTTTTCCGTAATTTCGAATATTTATATCTCTTCTCTTTAAATGATATCCGCAGGTATAAAATGAGGAACAAACTTTGTCAAATTATTTTTTTTAAATAGTAGATTGTGAAAACTAGGTATTTCATTTAATATTTTTTAATGCACACAAGCACTACGCACATCAAGATCTTGGCGTACATATAAGTTATCAAAAACGATAAATAATATCCTTTAATGTTTGCCTAAATAAATCTTTGAGTGATCGTTTGCTTTCAAGCATTATTGCCTTGAATTTTTATTCGATACACAATAACTTTCTCATAATTCCTGCAAAAAGATCACTTTATATGACACATATTGAGCTCTTTCTTAAGGGCAAATCATTCCCCCCCCCACAGCTTTTATTTGATCATGAGAATATTGAAATGTAGAAGTGCATATTTTCATAGCTTTCATAACGATTAAGTAATAGTCTGCCTTTTTAGTAATTTTTAAATCGTTTGTTAGCTAATCAATGACTCGTAGAACTTAGTTATCGATACTAATAAAATATTATTTGAAATATTGATAAAAATTCCCCTTTCATCTGCATTTAAGCTGATAATTCTTTAGCCCTCTAGTTGTGATTAGTAGCTTATTTCAAAATAAAATCACTATAGTTTCATTTTCTTGTTGAAAAAATGTCAAACTGAAGAATATTTATATACAGTGGCTCCCAAAAATGTTCGTACACTAAAGAAATTTGCAGAAATTGTGTTCTATACTTCTTAATAACGCATTTTATTAGTTGGTTTTTTTAATTAGCATCTTTAAATAGTTCTTAATAAAACTGAACAAATATTTTTATAAAAAAATCAAGTAGTATTGTTCTAAAAAATAAAAAATGTCACAAAATTAGAGCACAAAAGTCTTCGTACATCCAAGCATTATTTATTTAAATTCATCATAAAAATATCTTTTGCGGCTTATTTTTCTTCTAATTGAAAAATACACTAAAATAGGTTGATTTCAGCATTTAATATCACAATTAACTATTTTATTTACTTTATTCTTAGATATGACGCGCTTTCGTAAAGAAACGAGTTTAGACGTACGAAAATTAATTATATTTCATTTTAAAGCTGGAAAATCAATTAGAGGCATTACAACTATAACTAATCTACCTCATTCAACGGTGCAAAGCATAATAAAACGTTACAGAGAGGGAAAAAGGATTGCAAACAAGCCTCGTAATGGTCGCCCTCAAATTCTGTCAGCTAGAAGTCAAAGAAATATTGTGAGTAAATTTCTAAAAAATCCACGTCTGAGTGCAATAAAGTTTACTTCACAATATAATGAATCAAATGGAACTTCTATTTCCTGTGAAACTATTCGTAGAATTCTTCGGAATGCTGGTATACATGGCCGCTCTGCACGAAGAAAATTCTTTGTAAGTCAGAAGAGCAGAATTACTAGGCTTAAATTTGCCAAATCTATGATAAATCAGCCAGAGAGCTATTGGAATCGTGTCTTATTTGCAGATGAAAGTAAGTTTAACATCTTTGGGTCGGATGGGAGAATCATTGAATGGAGGGAAAAAAAACGAAGAACTTAATCCCAAGAATTTAGTTGGAACAGTAAACATGGCGATGGAGATGTCATGGTTTGGGAGTGTATGTCAGCGGCTGGAGTAGGCAATTTAGTATTCATTGATGGTATAATGGATCATAGTGTTTATATAAATATTCTCAATAATAATTTAAAAGTGTCAGCACAAAAATTGGGCATTTTAAACAACTTTGTGTATTACCAAAACAACGATCCTAAGCACACGGCCATGAATGTTCGTCTTTTTTGCCTCTATCATTGCCCTCAAACCCTTAAAACACCAACTCAATCACCGGATTTAAACCCTATAGAACATATTTGGAAAGAATTAGAGGTGCGAATAAGAAGTCACGACATTAAATCGAAAATTCAAATGAAAGCAGTAATGATCGAAGAATGGAACAAGATCGGTGCAGAAGTAACCGACCGTTTAGTTAAATCTATGCCCAAACGTTTAAAAGTTGTTATAAAGAATAAAGGATATTCTACTAAATACTAAACATTTATAAAAATTTAGAAAATTTCATATTTAATGATGTTTTTTTAAAGTGTATGATCACTTTTGTGTCCTATTTTTGTGCAATTTTATTTATTGTCATTTTAAAAAAAATAATTTGCATCGTAATTAAAATTTATTCTTCACTGCTTTATTAAGAACTGTAAAAATATGCTATGAAAAAGTTTCATGTAAAAATAAGAATATATAATGGTAAATAATGAGGTTTTTAATTGATTCTTGTTGGTGTACGAACACTTTTGGGAGCCACTGTATAATCTTTAATGATGAAATATAATTTGGATTAGAAATATCGATTGCTGCAACAACTTTTTATTTTTTCTCTTCTACTTCATAAATCTGCCAATGCCTATTTTTACATCTTTTTTACCGCGTACTCTCTTAGATCATTTTACAAAATCCTGAAAAGTTGTGACCCAAGATCGAGAAACGCTGATCCAAAAAATGAATATTTGAAAAGTTGTATTAGGTAGTGAATTTAATTTGCAATACTCACAAGCGTAATTTCTGGCAAACATTCGAATGTGATATCTATCTCACCTCACTTCCAAACAATGATTTAAAAAATAAAAAGAACAGAAATAGTGTGCTCATTTTATTTATTGTGATATCAATGTAATTACGGCTTTCTTTTTCACCTCTATCTCTCTCTTATCTGCATATACAGGGTGTTTATTTAGTCCCGGGCCCATTTTGATGTTTAATGACTCATAAAATAATGAAGACATAAACAAACTTATGGAATTTATTGATGGAATAACTCATATATTTTCCTTTTCAGGTTTGAATATTTTTACTTTTGTAAATATTGTCTGCGCGTGTGGTTAATTTCAGATAATTTCATTTTCCAGTCTAAATATCTGTACTTTTCTAAATATCGTCTGCTTATTAATTGCATTTTTCTCTCTTGTTTTTGGCAACTATTGAAATGTTATATTTACTTTTGATGTGTTTGTTCTATGTAGTACTTTTGTATGTGATGTTTTATTCGAGCGGATATTAAGGAGAATGCATACACCACAAGAGAAAGCACAGATTTTATGGTGGTTCATAGAAACGAAATCGGTACTGCAAGCACAGAGAAATTTCAAAATAATTTACCAAAAGAACCTCCATCCAAAAACAGCATCTTGCGGTGGAAAAAGAATTTTCTAGAAATTGGAAGTATCGCAGATAAGAAACGTTCCGGACGTCCTTGCACAAGTGATTTTGATGTTGAGCGTGTCAGAGAGACATTTTTACACAGAATCCTAGAATCCTAGAATGTGAGATCAGCGGCAACAGAATTGGATATGCCAATTTCGATGGTGTACAAGGTTATTAAGAAAAAATTAAGACTGCATGCATACAAAGTTCAAATTGTTCAAGTTTTGGAACCGAACGATAGGCCTAGGAGGATGGCCTTTCCAACAGATATGCTAAGGAGGATAGAAGATGATGCTGATTTTCTGAATCGCATAATGTTCTCCGATGAAGCATCCTTTCATGTTTCTGGCATTGTTCATCGCCATAATGTGCGCATATGGGGATTTGAAAACCCCCGTGAATACCGTGAGGCACAAAGGGATTCCCCAAAGGTTAATGTGTGGTGCGGACTAATGCACGACCGAGTCATTGGGCCTTTCTTTTTTACAGAAAAGACGGTCTCATCAGTCGTATACTTAGACATGTTGGAAAACTTCGTATTTCCACAACTAGAAGAGCTTCAGCCACATGCCTTTTTGAAACAAGATGGTGCGCCACCTCATTGGGGTACCATCGTTCGTACTTCTTTGAATGACCTTTTTCCAGGAAGATGGATTGGGCGAGGAGGTCCAATTCCTTGGCCACCCAGATCACCTGACATAACGCCGCTGGACTTTTTCCTTTAGGGGTTTATAAAAGACAACGTTTTCAGGAGGAGAGTGTCGAACATTGATGACCTAAAAGCCACAATTACAACTGCAATAGGCTTTGTGGATTGCCTACATGCTTGCCGCTACCTGGCGTGAAATTGACTATCGACTTGATATTCTCCGTGCGACGAAGGGGGCACACGTGGAAGTTCATTGACAAGGGTCATGAAACTTTTTGAGCCTATTTGGCCATTTATGTTATTAATTTTAATCTATCTTTATTATTTTATGAGTTATTAAACATCAAAATGGGTCCGGGACTAAATAAACACCCTGTATTTCCAACAACCAAATAAAACTGAATAAATATGTAATTGCTGAAAATTTAGCATGGTATAAGACAAATGAATGATAAAATTATTTTCTGAAAAAATAAAGCGGTAGTAAAAAGAAAATTTTAAAATGCTATATTTTTAATTTAAAATATTGAGTCAATAATCCATATTAGTTTACACATCGGAGGATCGGACACATTTTTAAGGAAAAAAAACCAGGAATATAGGAAATAGAGTATGGACATTCAATAAAGTTACAGATCAGAATTTGAACAGGAACCGAAGATTTGATTTAGTTTCAGCTTCAACAACGCATTAAAATTTAATTCAGAATTTAAAAAATGTATTTAATATTTAATAAACAGTTCGATAAAGAAATATTCATTTCTTTTATATAATTACAGGGAAATGAGTTAAAATCTCTGTTTATTAGAAATAAAAAAAGAATTAAAGATACGGTTGTTTTATAAAGTCATTTTATATTTCCCTACGTAAATGCAGTTTATTTCGCAATGCCATATTGTAGAAATAAGAATTCCATTACATATCACAAATTCAAATATTTCAGAATAAAAACCTTGATTATTTAAGCTTATTTTGCAGTGGCTTGATTCTCTCCAATATACCTGATATGTTTTCAGTTTCCGTTTCAGTAATTCGATTTTATTTATTTATTACTGTTTATTACTGCAAATCCTTACAAAAATTGCCTTAACGAAGTACCTTGACATCGTCAAATACGTGTTGAAGATTCGTAGCTAAAAGCGCAACTTATATCAAAATGACATTTTCCGCAGTCTCAAGTAAGTAATAAAACATAGCTTACCGAGCTACGCAGTTCAGCTTGTGATTAATTTTAATGCGACGCAAGGTTTTCTAAAATGTGCTATACGAAGCTTCCTATTTGCTCTATCGTAAAAGAGGATAAGCTATGTACGATAGTGTCCTATACATTTTGCGTCCATACAATCTCTGATAGTGCAGATATTCTCTAAAAACAGGATTTAGAATCGTTTGAGCCGTTACAACCGTTTAGAAGTGTGTGTTTGAGTGTGTGTGTGTGTGTGTGTGTGTGCAGCACACGCACAACAAAGAACGACACACAGAGGAATGAGGAAAAAGCACTTGAACATTTTATCCCTGTTCTTATACAACCAGAGAATCTGATAGGGAAAATATTTCTTCATAGTGTTAATATATTATTAATATTTCAACAGGGATTTGTGTTACACGCGTAGAAGAGGCAGGGGAAATGCAGGGATCTTTTAAAAAAGAATTTGTTTCGTCAGCGGTATTTTGTCCCTTTACTCGGAGTGTGGGAAAGTTAGGTTTTTAGCCGATTCCGCAATTTTACAAAGATATTCTTGAATTAATTAAGTAGGGAAAGTGGAATTGAATCACGAAATAAGAGAATATTTTTAGAATGAAGTTACTAAGTTACTATGTATGTAAACTCTAAAGATTTTGAGGTAAGGGAGAAACTCAATGAGAGTAAGTTTTGGTCCGATTGTTTGCATTTTCTAAGTCTAAACAAAAACATAAATTGATTGTTCGAATCCAAAGCATACCTGTCCCTTATATTTTGCATCAAAGAATATATATATATATACTAGCCGTCTTTGGCGACCAGCCGGTTCGCCAGTATTACCGCTCGCTGCAATTTTCAATTAAATATTTAAAATAACTTGTCTCTTAATATCTTCTCAAACAAAACGTTTTTAATCTTCAAATTTCAATAGTCATACCAAACTTATACTGTTGTTTAGATCGTTTCGTTTAATTTACTATATATATTTTCCTAATTTGTTGTCATTTCCGGTAAAACTTCAACTTTAATTTAAAGTGGAAATGATGAAATTGCAATTAATGTAAAGATATTTTTTAATAAAACCAAGCGTTTTATTTTATTTATAATTTTTATTGTTATTTATTATTATTATTATTATTATTGAATATGAGTACTGCAAACAGAATCACTCGATATTTAAGTCTTATGTGAACTGCAAAATATTTTTCATTATTTATGTAATATCTCAAAGAATAATTCAACAAATATTTCTCAGATTTAGCATAAAATTCAGTTTTTAGTTTTGCTTTCAAAAGGATTGAAATGAAATCAATAATAATATTTTGTTCCGACCTATATTTCAAAAATTATGAAGTCTAAATTTAATGCAGTAAGGTATCCTATTCTGAGAAATATTCTGGTCACACTAAATTTTAAATAAATGAATGAATGTTTCTATTTTCCACGATCAACTAAGACTTATTTATGAAGTATTGAATGTTAAAAATTTAGAAGAACTCAACATTTTCATAATCTTAGTCCAATTAATCTTGAGAAACCTGCGCGCTGATTGGCGTATTTTCTTTGAAGCGATCGATGGAAAATCTAAAATTATCCTTTTTTATTGAATAGTGATATTCAAATTTTCATAAATCATTCAGTTTAAGTGATTGATTTAGTTGATTGGAAATTAACTCTTTTTATTTAACATTAGTGTTTCAAGAACATTTTGTTATTCGTGATTTCGACAGCAGAAGCTTTATGTAAAATCAAAAATTCGTTATTTATTAGAGCATTTATTGAATTAAGTTACATAAAATATAATCATTTTTCTATTTAAACCATTTTAGTAAATCTGTTGTGTTCGTGCGTCAACAAAAATAGAATGCAGACAAACTTATTATGAAACTAAATCTTATTACATTATAGATAATATTATCAAATTTACATCAACTTATTTTCATTCAAAATTCTAGCATCGTTTTTAAACAACAAATTAAAAGTTCCAAAAATATCACTGTTACCAATCTGACTTTCACAACTATTTACAAAATAAAATTTATAATTATTAAAATAATCGTTTGCTACTTTTAAATAAAATATTTACGATTTATGTCGCAACAGATCCTTTTCTTACTAAAGGTTTACAAATTAGCTGTGTGGCCATGATTTGAATGGATATCCTGTTCATATTAAATAAATCTTGCCTTAAAATAAAACTTATTTATTGGATTAATAATATAGATAGTTTAAAAGATCATGAAAGAATTTTTCTTGAATTTATTTTTTAGAAAAAATAATATTTCATATTTGTTTCATTTCCTACAGACACGAGACGAAAATTATATTTTTGCAGATTTTACTTCCAAAAAGATTTAATTTATTTTTAATTGGTGCTTTAATCAATGTGATGGCAACACTTTGAAAAAAGCTATTTTTTTCCCATGAATGCGAAATGTTTATTTTTATTTTATACAAAAGAAATTGTTGAAAAATAGAGTTAAAATATTTATTTAAAAATTCATTAAAAACAGAAATTTAATTTTAAGGTTAAAACATTGGTACCATTTAAAAGATAAATTTTTGATCTTTAACTTGATGTAAAA
Source organism: Argiope aurantia (assembly GCA_026543865.1). Taxonomy (NCBI): domain Eukaryota; kingdom Metazoa; phylum Arthropoda; class Arachnida; order Araneae; family Araneidae; genus Argiope; species Argiope aurantia. Next base: position 18,185 of record JAPMOR010117390.1, read on the forward strand.
AATTTTTTTGTGCGGTAATATTTTCGGAAGTTATAGCAGAAATACGTCAAAATTTCGCTTAATTTTTAAATAAATAAAATTCTATTTGAAAATTCGAAAAAATAACCCCCAGGTGCACATTCCCGGTCTCCAAGGTATACACGTGCCAAATTTGGTAGCTGTAGGTTGAATGGTCTGGCCTGTAGAGCGCCAACACACACACACACACACACACACACA
>JAPMOR010117395.1:0-18792 GCA_026543865.1 Argiope aurantia
AATTCAAATTCGATTACTTGCATTCATCTTTGATTGGGGATAAATTCAAATTCGATTACTTGCATTCATCTTTGATTAGCGATTAAATATAATTATAATTATAATAACTGTATTTATTTTTGATCAGTAATAAATTCAAATTCGAATAACTGTATTCAGTTCTGATTGGTAACTAAAATACTCCCGACATATGCAAAGTTATGTTACCGAATAGAGAAAATGAATTCTTACTTACAGCAACCATAAAACTACAACACCTACAGAAAGGAGCGCAAATGTCCACATCCTTTCACTTAAAACTGCGCCTCCCTAACTCAATTGTCACTCATCTACCCATAAATAATGAAGTGATAAGATCAAGAACATTGGCTCGTGTTTTAACACTTAACTTCAAATCTTATCAACACGACAATGTTATTTTTTAAAATTTAAAATAGTTTACTTTCGGACCTGTGGTATATTCTTTTGTTTTGTCATGTTTATGTTTTGATCCAGTTTTTATAATCTCGATAAAAAGGAAACATTTTATTCCAATGATATTGATTTCAAACAATGTATTATTTTTCTGAAAGTGAGAGAGTAGATAATTTAAGTGATATTTCAGCAAAATATTTTACATAATTAGGAATAACTAACTACTTGATGTCTTTTTTTGAAATTCAGTGATATCATGTTTGTTTAAAAACAGTTTAGATTCCCATAAAAAGGAATATTGTTTTCAAATCATTATTGTTACGAGCGCCTTTGGCTAAAAACTAGATTTAACTTGAAGCACACTTGAACTTACATACTATAACTTACTTTCAGAACTCTAAAGTCAGAATTAATTGCCCGCGAAACCAATATACTGTTTTTGTATATGGCAACTATACAGAGCAAGCAAATATATATAGCAAGTAAATAGAATTGTAAAGAAGTGAGAATAAAATGGAGTCAGATTAGCAGTGAGCGAATTATTTCATATTACGAACCAACATCTTTGAATCTTATTTGAGGAGAAACGACTGAATGAAATGAAATTCAGGTAGTCTCAACAATTATTTCAAATAATATATCTTTTTTTCTTAAACTGAGAATGTAGTCAATTTAAGCGATATTATTGTCACAAATTTGATGTAATTGAGAATAGCTAATAATTTGATTTTTTTTTCCAGTCAGTAGTGGCATCATTTCTTTATTTTCTCATATACGAGAGAGCTTTTAAAGGTAAAAAAAAATTGACCATGTTATTTTAATAAATATCCTATTCCCTGAATCCGGAAAAGCTTACTTTTGTAGTTATGTTTACTTGTCTCTGAACGCGATAACTCAAAAGCGTTTTGAGCTAGACAGATGAAATTTTGCATCTAGTAATTTTACATTTTTATCATATTTTGAAAGAAATACATTCGTAGGAAGTCTATTTTTCTGGTTGTGAGAATATATGTTACAATGAAAACTACAAAATATTAGAAGCAAGATACACAAAATTTGGTGCACGGATAAAACATATAAACTGTAAATTTTAAGAAAAAGTTGAATTAAATCTGTCATGGAGCTACTGTTTGTCTGTCGGTCTGTATTTTCCAACACATGTGAAAGTGATAACCCAAACACGTAACAATTTTAGTAAATGGAGTTTATTATGTAATCTTGTGACTAAATCCTCTGACAAAATATTTGTTTCGATCGACTGAACAAAGAATTCTAAAATTTATATTAATTTTTGTATTATTATTATTATATTATGAAATAAAAAACAAGCTTCCATATCTAGGACTCTGAAAATAAAAATCCGTCCAATCGTATCTTTCTTGTTCTTGCCAACGGGCCATCATTTTATGCAGGAGTAAGGGAAGGTATATTTTTTATAAGAGAAAGCTTCTGAGAGAATATTCCAACAGTTTCCCCATGGTTAGTTGGTTTAAAATTACGAAACCGTTGATTGTTCTAAAGTAATAAGATTCAAAATTTCACACCTCGACAATATTTAGTCGTATGAGGTAAAACATTTTTTTTAAAAAAAATATCTATTTAAAAGTTGGAGTGTCAACAATATTTCACTGAACATGATTTCTTAGGACCAAAAGATTGTATAGAATTGTATTTACATTTAATAATTTTTCAGAAGTATATATATTAACTGAAACAAAATAAAGTATTATCATTTACATCATTTGAATCCTTTTGGAAGTAAAATTTAAAACTGAATTTTACGATGAATGAAAGCAATTTTTCTTGAACAACTGTTTGATATATTGCAGTAATTATAAAAATATTTTGTAGTTAGAATAATATTTAACTGCTCAACCATTCTGTTTTCTGTAAAAAAGGGATTTGATTTTAATAAAACTGTTTTAAATCTCTATCGTTTCAATTTAAAGTTCAAATTTTACGACAGCTGATAGAAAATCAGTTACATAGTACAACAAACAGAACGGCGTATAGCCTCTATAATAATATGTGTTATACACTTATCAAAATTTGAAACAATATTTTATTCTAGAAGTTATTTAGAAACCAAGTTACATAAAATATTTAGTTGAAAGTTTTAGCGAGTATTAATTTTGACGAACCACCTGGTCGTCAAAGACGGCTTGTATGGAATGAAGATTATTAGTTTTCAATCTTATTGCAAGATTTCTGAGTTGATAAATTAGAAAGAGGGAGAAAAATTACATCGTAATTAAGTTACGGAGAGTAAAAAGGATAAAAATAAAAAATAGGAATTAAGACATCTATTTTAGAATTTCTGCAGCTATCATAATTTTTATATATGGATTTCTGTCTGTCCGTCCGTCATACTTCAGAAGAATAAAATCCCTTTTTTTGCAATTCATGGTCGTTCGTTTTCCAGAGAAATGACTCACTAAAAGTAATAATTTCTTGAGAAACATAAAAATTGCGAGCAAATATTGCAAATCATTGTGGAAAATGCTAAGAACATTAAAATATAAAAACGCAATAACCCTTTTCGAAGAAGAGGTTGGAAATTGAGACGGAAATCGGAATGTTGTTTTCGGGAATATGTAGATATAAATCTGAATATTTCTATATCTGAAACGCATTTAAAGTAAAAAGTGACTAATAACGGAGTGCATCTTTTATTATCAATGAATGTATCATTATAGCTACTCCATTTAGATTACAATACAGTCGAAGTGACGTAATTTTTCAACCCAGTTCTTTTTTACATAAATCTTAAGTGCGCCATCCGTCTAATCAAAGTCTGAATTTCAAATGATTTCTAGAGAAGATGCATTCCGTTTTATTTTTGCATATGTGAGGTAAAAGATGCAGAAAGCAAAACTGATAAATATTGGTTGGTATATTAATTTTTACAATAAAATTCTAAATCTCATTTTTTTTCAGAGTTTTGATATATTTTCGATTTGTTGTAACATGTATATTTTGAGAAACTTTCTTGCTATCTTTCATGCATCATGCGCCATTTTGGCTGGGGATTTGAAACAGTTGAAGGCTCTTCGCTTCTAAACTGTAATAGTTGTAATATACATGATATATTGTACTATTCTATTTCTTTCTCTTTATTTTGACTCTCGCGCCACGTTTTAAAAATTTATATTTTAGATGTTTTGAAGATGAAGAAAATTCAATTTAAAATGCGAAACCATTTTCTTATCATTGAAAATTTTTAATTTTTTAAGCAACTGTAATGACGTTTGAGGTAAATTACCTCTATTTAATTGCGAATATAAAGCGATTTTTGTAAATACAATTAGGATGCAGTAAATGAAAACCGTATTTGCGCAGATTATCGAGTTTGATATTTTTTCATCTACCTTTGAAAATTATTTTTTGTATCCAATAACGTCTTGTGCAGTGTAGTAGTCGATATTTTACTATGGTATCTCTCAACATAATTAAAAATTTTCCCAATCAGTTTCCCAATAATTTACTTATTAGTGAATAAAAATAATGATTAGATGTTTCACTTGATACTTCTAAGTTTTAATATAAAAACGAAAAATAATTATAAATTCTTAATTAAATTTTAATTAAATAGGAAACTTTAAAATAAACTTTTTTCAATTGTTTTTCTTGTTTCTTGGATTAAGTTTATAAATATTGATTACATTCTCGTAGAATAATAATAATAATAATAAAAACCAGTATGAAAGTATAAGATTGAAATAAATATGCATGTAGAGATGTTATGATTTTTATGAAATACGAGGATAACATAGGTGCATGAATTATAGTGAATTACGTATTATTATAGTAATAATACTAATTATTATCACCTTTCAATTATTATAGTAGTAATTAAGAGGATATGTAAATCAGGCGTATATATATTGAAATAATTTATTATTATTTTTTAATTTTTCATTAATAACTTTTTAGATATTTATTTTCGACTTTAAAGTTCGTAAAACAAATTTCCGGCAACAAAAAAACCGGTTTTAAAGTCTTTAGAAGAAAAAGCTATATTTTTTATGGTATTTTCCCGAAACGGAGAGCATAAATGCTCTTCGGTAATGGACATGCGTCGCGGTAAAAATCAACACGACTCGAAAATGCAGTACTTTTTATGAAATTTTGTCTCTACTAATAGAGTTATACAATTTTTCATATTCTTATCTAATTTAAATGATTTAAAGTTTTAAAAGGAATGATTTCAAATTGTTGATATATTTAGATATAATGCGCAAAATTGAATAAATTATATTTACACAGTTGTGTGTGTGTGCGCGCGTTGAATCTTTGATTGGCGTATGCGCAAGTTACCTCTAATTGAAGCAATACGCCTTTTTAATTTGGCGACTACCATATCTCATTTCTGAATCAATGGATGAATGTAGTCAAAATTACAAAATGAAACATTCAAATGCAATTCCAAATTTTTTTTGAAGTGTAGAGATTATCAAAATATCGCGTATTTTTCTCTGTATATGTCATATAAGAGTAAAAAAATAAGGATGTAAGGAAAAAAAATGAATCCTTTTATATATGACCAAAATACTAATTGAAGATTGTTTAAATAAAACAATTTATTCGATAACATTTTCAAGATCGATTTAAAATATCCCATACATATACTCTTACAATTTTGCATAACTAAATGTTCCCGGTGACCTTGTTCCACGTCACACCGGCACAACTTTGGTCCAGACTCCATGCGTCGGACTGATGGAGATAAATGTTATCCTTAATTCGGGATCTCTCTGTGAAAAGTAATACAAGAATTAAGTGTATTGCATGTAAGAATAAAGATATGATTCTAATTTATGTATGCGCATTTTTAAACAACATATGCACATATAAAAAATATAAAGATTAGTTTCTGTTTTTACTATCGCTTTGCAATATGGAACATTTTAACTTTTATCAAAAATTGGAAGGCCAAAGCAAAAATTGTAATCATAAACTGACCCGCCCGAAGGCACGCGGAAAAACTTGAATGACAGACCTCTGCGACAGCAAAAATGACGGGAGCTGTGGTTGAGTCCTAAAGGCCATTACCGGCCTCGGTATAACCCTTCCCTAAGGAAGTACACCCCGTCATCGATGGGAGGTAGCTACCCCCACAATTTCGCATACCCTCAAAGGGTGGGAAGAGCCAATAACCATATCAAAAGCTTCTCATCCTCAATTACGAGATCCCCCCCACACACACACACACTTGAGGGACCAGTAAAATCCATAAAATTATGATAGGATAATATAAGCATATTAAACAAGTTAGAAAACAAAATTTCATGCTTTGTTTGGTTTCAACGGTTTTCTAAATAGCAAAATGTAATCTTTTTATATATAAATAAAGGGTTTGTATTATTTGGGAGACTTACACCTCTTCTGATCATTATGATATGCAGTTTTCTTTTAGAGGGTCGCAGGTTCGAGATTCGAAAGATCCGCAACGTATAAGGCTTCGAAATTTGGTCCAAAACAGCCTACGTGCAATCTAACTGAATTTTGAAAATTATGCTGATAATTGACCTTTAATGAATTATATTTCCAGAATCACTTTCCAGAATTTATTTTTCAAAACATTTTTCGTCTATGCAATCTGCTGTTCGCGGTAATATATAAAATGAGGTATGCACGTACCTTATCTGTTTTAGAGCAAGGCTTGAGCTTGTATTTCGACAGTAATCGTGCCAAAGCTAATTTAGCTTCCATGAAAGCAAATCGCATTCCGATGCAGTTTCTAGGCCCTTGGCCAAAAGCTTGGAAGGCCATCGGATGAATTTTGGATTTATTTTCAGGAGAAAATCTGTAAAAAAAGAACATATTTTATTGACTTTGGTGAGATATCGCAGAATACTTTTTATGTTGTATAGAAGAGAATTCAATCCTTTTTTAAATTATAGGGAATGGTCTCCCGAAAACTTTCTCGCATAATCTGTAGTAAATTTAACATGCCAGAGAACGGTTTATATGGCGTTGGTGTAAAATAACTGCGAAATATTAACTTTTGACGTGAATTTAGCATTTTTACTGAATTTATTATGTAATCCTTGATGAGTGTTTTGGCGATTAATACCTGGCGTGAGTTCAAAAGTATCCAAAAATCGAATTTCGGTTTTAGACACGTTTTGCCCAATAGAATAAAATCACTAAAAACACAATTTTACTTCTCATTCAATGAACTTTATTTTAAATAATTTAATAGACTGGATTACAAGGAGTAAACAGTGTTTTAGAAAAAATGAAAACTTTTAAATTAGTATTTGAGCGAAATAGGCTCAGCTTTAAAAATTACTAATTAATCCGAAGAAAAAAAGATTTCAGCATGAGATTTTACTTGTATTGTCCTATTTAAGGATAAAAAAACTTGAAGAATTAAGGAAAACTTCAGTTGTTCGGCGTTTATATGAAATGACGTCACTTTTATATGAAGCTTTTAATTTATCGTTCGATTTTAATTAAGAACTTCTAAATGACGCTATTGATTTATTATTTTACTTCTTACTTTTAATTAATTAATCTCGCGCCACAAAATATTACGAAAATATCGTTTGTTGTTCTCGCACTTTTTATGTTTTAATTATCGCACTCTTGCAATAGGCAACACATGTTTGTTTTCAATGACTTTTTGCATAATTCATAGCTGCACTCTAAAGAATGCTTCTCAAAGAATTTGTAAATACTAGAATATAATTTTAAAATGAAATTGCATTATATTTGTTCGATTTTACCTAACGCGCAATAGCTTCTTTTGTATTCCAGTAATAAAGAACTTTTTATCGCATTACTTGCTACTATTTATTTGTTACTTTGAAATACTGCAACATAAACTATCGAAACCACTTATGTAGGCTACCTCGAAATTGTGGGTTTAAATTAATTCTGAGGTAAGTTTTCTGTTTCTTAATTTGTTTCTTATGAGTTATTGTAAATTTTCATTTATTTTAAAAAGAAATTTTAAAGATTTTTTTTTCAGATACATCCAGAAATTGCCACTTGTACAAAACATAAGCGTATAAGCATAAGCATATGCTTATGCATAAACATAAGCATAAGCTGTTTCTTTTAATTATTGTTTTTATATTTAAGATGCATATAAGCGCTTGCAATTTGAAGTAGTATTTGTGAAAAATTCAAGAGTGGAACGTATAATTTGAAGTTAACGTATAATCTGATAACATATTCTTGATTCCTTTTTTTATTTTAAAAATCAAATATATTCTTAATAAGGCTAGGATAACTGCAGTAAACGCACACAATATAGGTGTTTCATGTGCATAAAAACCATACAAAAATATATTTAATACGTGCAACGTCAATACTTATAAACACAATTATTTTAAAATTGAAAAGCCTTATCCTTAAAAATATTTTAACATTCGTTAAAATTAGAAATGCAATTTTTTTGGTAATACAATTGATACGTTTATAAAGGGTCTCAAAGGGTCATGATTAGCGTTTCAACAAACCTTAATCTAGTACATGAATTATGATAGCCTATTTGACGCATGCAATTTTTAAACGTTGCCATTCTTTGATATCAAGGTTGAAAATATTGTAAATTGAAGTGGAAACAAAATAAACTTTTTCGACTTCTAAATATCTATGTCAGTTTGACTATCATTAAAAAACATTACTTTTTGTCTTAGAGATGAAATACATTTTTAGAATCTTAAGATTAGGCATTCATTTATGTAAATAAAGTTGAATATTTATAAAAAAAATCTAAGCTTAGAAAATTGATAAGTTTTGTAAGCTGTTAAATAATTTTTATAATCTTTATTGTTATTGTTATTTTATTATTTTCTTTATTATTTTTTATTCTCTTTAAAAATAAAAGAAAGAAAGAAAAAAAATAATTTTCTTTCTTTATTTCCTTTAAATTTTGTTAACAAAGATTACAGAGAATATGAAGGATTTTAATAAAAACTTCACGGTAGTTAATTAAATATTTACTTTTTATAAAATTTAAATGTGTTTTCATATCAAAAGAAAACAAACATCTATCTTTAGAGCTGCTATTTCTATTCAATGAAAAAATGATATATTATTTCATTTTTTAATTCTGTTGTTGCACTTTATAATGTTAAATACAATTTCCATCATTCTTTAAAAATTATAAATTGATAAAAAATGAATTTTTTATTGTTTTCAAAAATGTTTATTGTTTTCAAAATGGCATATGTTGCATTTTTTCCAGAAGATACGAATATTACAATATATTATTTTATTTTATAAATGACATAAAATATTTTCATTTTAATTAAAAATAAAATTGCATGCTATATGAGATATTTGTGTATTTTCATATTTTGCATTAAAACATTTATATTATGAACAATTAAATACAATTTTAAAAATTGTATATTTAACTTGCTGTTGGCATATATGAGTAATAATATAAGAAAAATAACATTTGAAATACATGTTTAATTACTATAGTTATAACTTTGACACTATCTAGCAATTAACAGTTGATTTAATATTTGGTAACTATAACGTTTGATGCTTTTTAAATACTTCAAATTTTTTTAGAAATATTGAAGTATTAAAAAAAATGTAGTAACAGTTAATTCAATAGTTCATATTAATTTAATAAAAGACCTAAAATTATTTTAACTCTAACCAACTCTATGTATAAGAATTAATTTTTAATAAAATAAATATAAAAACATTCTTCTCGTTAAAAAGAGCTTATATTTAGTATTGAGCTTTATAATGTTTAATATTAAAAGTGGAAAAAGGTATAACCTTTCTGGTTTGAATTCATGAACATCCGGACCCCACAATTCGGGATCTTTGTGCAAGTTCCAGGCCGGCACTTGAATTGCCATTCCTTTCTTCAGCTTCATTTTGCCAAGATCTATGTCTTCGCCACACTCTCGGCCTATGAAACTGAGAATATATTATTAACATGTATCGGCATCTTTTAAAAAGCGATTTCTATTTTATTTTGATAAAAGCATTGTAACGGAAAGATATGTGTCCCGAAATTAATTGAATCGCAAAGCACAAGAGGTGTTTCATTCCTTTTATGAACTTTTGGTGATTTGTTTTGATTTATTAGCTTTATTTTGCTGGAAACTTTTGTTCAATGGGGGGTTCTTTTATTTCAGTAATTGTACTATTTTTAGGCAATGAACTTATCTGCTGGAACTCTGAGTATGTTAAAAAGTTGATAATTATTTACAAAAAAAGTGCTGAAAAGAAATGGTGGAATTTGTGTACATGAAAATAGGAACACTTTTTAAAACTGGATGCTCAAAATCCTTCAAATTCTGATAGAAATTAAAATCGAATTGCATTTATGGTATTTTTTTAAAGTTTCTCATGGATTTTTAGAAATTGATTTTTCTAAATAGCTCTTGTCTGAACATTTTGGTATTTCTTCTTGCGTAAAGCCGACCACCCCGCCACCACTGAACATAGCAGTATCGACAGGATTTGTTGTGGCCGACTGCTATCTTTAGCATTGTCCATCCTTGCATTGATCGATTTGTCAAACTGACATTCTCTTTGAGGTAATTGGCCACAAAGTGGTCAATTACTGTCCTTCTTCCTTATCTACAAACTCTCAAGTAGTTGATGTCAAAAATTGTCAGTTTTTTACCATGTACTTCAGAGTTTTAAGATTACCTGGTACCATCAGTACTGTACTTAAGTCATTATTTATAATTTTCAGATTTTTTCTTAACTCCGAGATTTCAATACATTCCTTTAAATAGTGGTAAACAGTACCGATTCCTCCACAAATGCATTTATTGTCCTTCATTCTTCCAAATCTTTGGAAATATGCAGGAAATCTCACATGTCCTGATATAATTTGACCTATCAATGGATGGTATCGTCTTATTTTTATTTCTGGATTAGGAATAAAATCGAAAGTTACTCTTCCGTTTTAGGACATATACCATCTGTCAAATCATTGCAGCTTTATTTATTCTCTTAATTCCCATTTTAAGACACCATTTGATTTGGGGACAACCATATCAACACCCTCTTTCTGTGCCACCAACTTTGCATATCGCCTTTTCATTACCATATATCCCAATATGGGCCTTAACCCAATTCAACTCTATACACTTGTTAGTTTTAACACCTTTTATCTTTTCTTTTATCGTCCCTATTTCCCTATTACAATTGTGAATATGATTGTATGGCTTGTAGGACTGACAGAGAATCTGAAAAAATGGAGCACTTCTGTCCGTCCTCCACCCTTTCACAATATTCAATGGCCATCTTTAAAGCTTGCACTTCTGCATGGAAACTTGTGGCATGGTTCGATAATTTCACAAGACTTTTATCGATCTTTTTCTTTCCCATAGTAATATACTACTATTGCAGCTCTTACTTTATTTTCGTCTTTTGAACCATCTGTAAAAATTTCTATTCCATCCATATCTGGGATTTTAATTGAAAACCATGAATAAACCCTTCTGCAGGATGTTGTTCGAAGTTGTCAAAATACATCTCATCTTTTTTGCTGAAGAATTTGTTTCCTATTTTAACTGTATTACTAGAAGTTCTTATTTGAAATTTAGTGAAAATTTCCGTTGCTCTGAGGTCCATTGGCAAAATTCCCGTTATCACTTGAAGGGCTTCTGTAGAAATGGTTCTATATGCCCCAGACATAATGATGAGAGGGCGCCGTTGGATTGAATTTAATGTTTCTCTGATTTTCTTTAGATTTAGCCTATGTCCCCATGCTCCGTGCCCGAAAAGAACAAATGGCTCAATAGCCCCAGTGTAGATTCTTCTTAGATGGTATTTCCTTTTTCCATAAAATTTATCCGCAAACTGTCACTAATTTATATGTTAATACATCCTTACTAAATGCGACCTTACTAAAATGCGACGTAAATGTTAATTTACTGTCCCATGTATTTAATTTGATCTCACACATTTATATTGTTATTGCCCATTTTGATGTTAGGCGGATCTGTTAATTTTAAACGTTCTCCAAATGTAATAGATATTTGAATTGTTTTCCTTTCCTTAAACTCAAGTTTATGTATTTTGCCCCATTTTACTAGCATGAATTATTTGCTTTCCTTTCATTTCCAGTTCATCTTTTGTTCTTCCCGAGATTATTAGTAGCATATCATCGGCATACGCCTGTATAAAGCAGTTCACTGGAAGATTGATTTTAAATGCAGAATTCATAACCAAGTTCCAGAATAACGATCCGCTGCATGATCCCTGTGGCACTCCTCTATCCATTATAAATTCCCAATTATTCTCTCCATCTTGGTAAATACATTTCCTTTCATTTAAGTAATCTTTAATCACTTCAAAAAGATTGCTCGGACAATTCATTTTTATAAGGACATATAAAATGCTTTTCCCCCATACTGAATCAAATGCTCCAGCTACATCCAAAGATATAACTGTTGTTTTCAGTTTTTGATTCATCGCAGCTTTTATTTTACTCCATAGTGCATTTTGGGCTGTTTCAGATGACTGATTATATCTAAAACCATGTTGATCATGATGCAGTCTGTTTTGTGCCGTTAATAAGTGCTGTACTCTTTGAGATATCAGTTTATCCAAGATTTTACTTGCTGTTGTTAGCAAACAAATTGGTCTATAGGATTTTGGATCCTCTAAGTCTCTATTAGTTTTAGGAATTAAAATCAGTTTTGCTACCTTCCACTGATTAGGGAACGCACCTAATTCTAGGAACCTGTTGTTTAACTCTAAAAGTATGAGTGGATTCTTTCTGCCAATTTCAGCAAGCATCTCCATCGGGATGTTGTCTAATCCAGGTGTTTTCTTTTTAGCCATTTTATTAATCGTTGTTCTTATTTCATTAATTGTGAATATTTTATCTTTTTCTTTTGTTTCATATAACTCCTACTTTTCCTCATTTTCTTCTGCTTTTTACTCTCTTGTTGGGACTGTTCCTCTTTAAAAAGGTATCTCGCAATAGTTTCTTTTGTATTTTTGGTTTTTGTTCCATCCTGTTTTTTGACACCGTGCGAAACTGTTTTCCTTTTCATTTTATCTGCCGCTAATTTATAAGGTGGCTCAAAAGGGTTCATTCTCGTTATTTAGCTACATAACTTTTCAAAGCATTCAATACTTTTCTTTCTTAACATTCCTCTGTATATTGATTCATTTTTTTTTATAAATTTGTCTTCTCTTCATTCTCTCTTCAGTGTTTTTACATCGTTGGTATATATGCTGCAAGGCTCTTGTCAGTTTTCTTTGTTTCTCCGATTCAGTGTCCCACCAGGGGAACCTGAGATGATTTGTCTCTTTACTGTTTGATCTTTGGCTAATTCCTTGAATAAATTCTGTAAATTCTATTACCCATACTTCTAAATCTTTTTTAGTTTTTATCCTTTTTGCATTGTTTCGCTTATATTAGCATATTTTTCAGCCACTTGAGAACTAATTTTTCGAATTTTCCACTTGCTTAATTTAAATCTTTCTGCTGAAAAAACTTTGCAAACCATATTAATTTGAAAATCCAAAAAGCCATGGTCACTCAGAGTACTTTGGATTACCTTCCAGCCCATTACTCTGTCATGCAGATCTTTAGTTGATAGGGTGACATCAATCCAGCTTCTTCCACTTGCAAATTGAAACGTTGGCAATGAGTTTGGATCATTCCAAATAACAAGGTTCTTCTTAAAAATGAATTCTATAAACGAGCCGGTTTCATCTTGTGGTCTATGATCGGGAATTTCATTTCCCCACAGACGACTATGAAGATTGAAATCTCCTCCAATAAGTATGGATGATGTCCCCAACTGTTCAAACAGATTTCCAAGTTCTCTGCAGATTTCTTCTTTATTGTGAGTCGGTGGGAAGTATGCCGATACCACAGTAATTTCACTATTTCCCACTAATAAATTGGCTGCTACTATGTTTTCGCTAGTAAATCTTGTCAAAACAGAAATATCTTGGTTTCTTACTGCTATAATCGCCTTCCCGTAAGGGTGAGCAATTATTCTCCATCCTAGGGATGGTCCTATTATTTTTCCTTTTATTGTATATGGTTCTTGTAACAAGTAAACATCTGGAATATTGTCCCCAAACAAATTTGGGAGTTCCTTTGTCGCATATTTACCCCGACCTATATTATGTTGAATAACACGCCAAGAATTAACATTGAAAGGCTTATTATTCATAATTCGTCAGTTTAATCAACTGATCTCTCTCCCTGATAAATACATGGCAATGCTCCGATGTTGCAATATGATCCATTCGAATCATAATTTTTGTTCTTTTGCGATACTCTTTACAGTTTCTATATTCTGGAATTTGCTTTGTGCGATTTTTATAGTTATGCTTTTCCAATCACTTGGAGCAGCTATCTACTTTTTGCATACATTTAGATCGAACATGCCCATATTTGAGACATTTAAAACATCTAAGGGGTTCCACAAATTCTCTAAATCTATACGATCAGAAACCACACTGCAATCTTGCTTTATCTTTAATTATTCGGAACGCTTTCGGGTCCGAACTTATAACCCAGTGAGACGAGCTACCTCTTCCTTTTTTCCTAAATAGAACCCGCATATTCCCTGCTATGTCATTGCTTAGTTTGATTTGATTGAGAAAATCCAATTCCTCCTCCTCCCTGGGTCTCTCACTCTTTTCCACATCATAAATAATGATTTAAGGCATTCTTATCTGTGGAGTAGTGGCCTTGCATACATTTAGCAAATTTGTATGGCTGTTAATTGCATCTTTTAACTTTATTACCATTTTCGGTGTTTCAACTTGAACCAGAACTCCATTTCCCATTGCTGGCTTCAAACCCATAATTTTAATTTCCATCCCCTTTGGGCTGATATTCGCTTCTAATGTCTTTCTCATTTTAATCGATGAGTCAATTGCCTCTGCAATTGGTCTAACCACCAGTGTAGGCAGATTTGCTTTAGGTCTTAGCAATGGTGTTGTTTAATTATCGTTTTCATTCGCATTAATTATTTTTTGTTGAATTTCATTCCTTTCTACACCCAACAGCTTTTTAAAGGCTTGGATCCTTCTAATAAAAGTTAAACCTGGTTTTAATGAAACTTTTTTTCCCACTATGACATCACTGTTGAGATTTTTAACCACATTTGCGAATGTTGGTCCATGATTATCATCTGTTAAATTCATTTTGGTTACTGAAGAATTTGACAAAACATTCAAAAATAAGTATCTCAATTCTTCAGCCGCGTTACCCTCAATCCTATATGTATTGATAATATTTTCAAATGTTTCCAATATTCCCAATTGACCAAAGGGTTGCTTATTTTTCTCTAGTATTAATTCGTTATCACTTGCATCCACATTCTTTGCCTTTTTAGCATTTGCAATGCCATCATTTTTTTCTTTCTCTTTGCCTTTACGAGGAATGCATTGTCTTTTATCTTTAGGGCGATTTTCCCCTGTTTTCATTTTTAGATTTTTCTTTTTCTTTTTTGCGGCCATTTGTATTTTGCTGTCCGTTTGCATTGACGGTTCAATTATCTCATTTGAATCAGAATCCGATGATTTCTTAAAGTCTTTATATGTCAATCCTTTAATTGGAGTTGGTGTATCGGGGATTATCATTCCCGCTCCTTTTGGCGAATAAAATAAATTCTCATCATCAGTTAGAATATCGCTATCATCAGCAAAGTGTTCTCTATCCATCTTGTTTATGTCTGATTCCATTTTTTTTCACAGTCTAAATTTCTAGTGCAACAGAGAGTAAAGCTTAAGCAAGCTTTTAACGAAATATTTGGAAAACTTTCCCAATTTTAAATTTGAATTATTAGAAACGCATGTAAAAAAACTGTCCAAATAAAATCTCAATCAATTTTTTTAGCAATAAAAAAACTATCTAAAATGTAACAAGAATTTCTTCTAATTAGATGCACTAAAGAGAACTGAAATTTTCCAAACAATTTTGTTGCCAACTAATATTCAACACATTTATGGACACTTTCCATAAATTGGAATTTAAAATTGGTAAAAAAAATCACAAAATAAGAGTCAGCACGATGGATACAGTAGGACAATATCCGAGTACAATTAGTTCAATGTAGTTCAATCTGCACGATAAAGAAATCTTTGAATACAGAAGGACAATATCTGAGTACAAATAGTTCAACCCGAGTACAAATATGCTAATAGTTCATGCACTGAACGCAGATATCGATAGCAGTTTCTTAAATGGTAAACACACAACAAAATGGCTACCCAAACAAGTGGGCGTTTCTGCCACAAATACACTTCAGAAAGTCAAAAACTACTAAGATGCTAAAGAATTATGAAATAAAATTCAAAACACTGTTATTCCAGGGTTTCAGCTAGACTTGATCATCACATTCAACAGAAATTATCCAGCATTTCTCATTTAATAGCCATATTTTGTAAAAGTTGATAATTATTTACAAAAAAAAGTGCTAAAAAGAAATTGCCTTTTCTAAATAGCTCTTGTTTGAACATATTGGTGCCAAAATTTTAACAATACAATCAAAACTGTCAGATTTATCGAGAAAATACATCGATTGCCTTTTCTAACTGTAAACACAAACGTCCTCTACTAGAAAATCAAAACACGTTCAACCGCAGCATTCTTTGTTGCGCATAAGGTCAACTGAAAACAATAAATTAAAAATTCAAAAATTGGGACAATTTAAGCTAACTAAAGGTAGCACCTATGCTGCTCTGTGTGTGTGTGGGGGGGGGGGTTAATTTGCCTTACTTTGTTTACATTTTTTTTATTATTATTTTCTTATTCCAACGTCATTTTTCTCAAAACAAATACTGTGCGCGGGATTTCTCAAAAACAACATATCCTATTAAACTGACATTCCGTACATATGCTCAAAATAACTTCTACTGTGACTTTACACCATCATCAAGTGAGACATAACTTTTTAGATAAATTATTCTTAAAATTTTTTTACTTGAAATTGAATCAGATTTTCTAATTTTATAAAAAATTGTAAATTATTTTAAGCTATTTTTTCAAAAAGTTTTATAAAAAAGTTTGTATAACTTCAAAACTGAACTTTTTTTTTTGCAAGTTATTAATAACTTTGTAATTTTTGACCAATTTTAAATTCAAAATCCTATGCGCAGTATAAAATATTGATCTTTAAGATTTTGAAAAAATATCCAATTTATATTTCTCTATAACTGCTTGGTTTTTTCTTAAAATTATATGAAAACATGAGGAATAATGTAATTAAATATGAATATTATATGATTAAATTTAAAAATTTGGCAAATGTTTCATTTATAAATTAAATGGATTGGAAAAGGGATGTTTTTTGCTTCTATGGCGAATTGTTAAGAGTTCTGAGATCCTTTAAACAAAGTGCGGTTATTACAGATTGAAAATTTTACATTTTCCAGGTTGCTACTTACAGGGAGAGAGGAGGATACATTCTTAGAGATTCATGGAGAACTTGGTCCAGGTATTGCAGCTTATTTACAGAGTAATAATTTAATTCCCCCTATAAAGTATTAAAATGTATAAAATATGAACCAAAAAATATAATTATCTATTTTTTATAGAATTAAAGAATACAAAGAAAATCTGTTTCAAAATTTAAAATTATAATGCATCTAAATATTATTATTCAGTATTTTTTTTACCTCTGTTTCCAAAAGTTGTTTAACTTCTTGTCGTATTTTGTCCTGCGCTTCAGGGTAATGCATGAGTAAGTGTGCAGTAAATGCTAAAGCCGTACTAGTGGTCTCGTATCTGTACAGAAAAAGAACGCGCAGTTATTAACTTTCTAACTTGCTAAATAATATTCAGCAGTATTTTTAAAAAAAATATTTCATGGTATTGTTTCGGGGGAGATAAAAGAATACAAAACGAAAGATGACTATTCTAAAATATCCAAACAAAACGCTTAACTAATTTTATTTTTAAACTTTGATTAATTTATTAAAAATATTGTCAGATGTCATTCCTATAGTTATTACATACGTTTTTTCAAAAAAATATAATATCCTTCTTTTATATTTTATGAGATAAGACATGAGATCTATCTAATGGACCGTGTGAGTTATCTAATGGGTTAAGACAATATAATGCATTAGGAAAATAAATGAAAGGAAAAATAATAAGAGTCTGTATTTTGGTTCCTCTGTTAATGAATGTTATTCAAAAAACGTTTTTAGCTGTTGTGCATATTTAAACGAATTTTACGCAACGTTTATGGTTTCCATTTAAGGGAAATGCCCACCAAAAGTTTCCCGTAAGTAACATAAACTTAGGTAGTTATTTTACCAAGAAGTACGTAGATGCTTCAAAGTCAAGTTGGTAAACAGAAAAAGTTATAATTTTTTTTTTTTTTGCCATTCATTTTTCAGAGTTGTTTAGATATACGATTTCCAATGCAATTTAAAAAATACCACATTTTGGTATCTATCTTTTGGAAAGATGCGTCGAAGACGAGTGCAAAAGACTATCGAATTCGTATCAACCACCTGCGTAGTTAGAATTCCCTGCGACAAGCCGGATTATAGAATTAATACAACGTGAGTATTGGTGAATTTTCTGAAGATATGCACTACTTTTATTGAATTTGATGGCACAGTTTTCGTTTTTAAAAGACTGCAATTTTATTAATGCTTAAAAGTATTAAAGGTGGAGATTTTCGTTTCCTGGATTTTTTCAGAATGGTTTAGAGCTTTTTAAAGTACGAAAAGCAAAGCTATTTTAAGTATTCTATTCCACTTTTTCTGTGTTTATGATCAACCGCTGAGCTGATTTTCTTTTCAACTAATTAATTAAACGTTACTGTTTAGGAATATTTCTTCTTTCTGAATGAAATAAAAATTCATAACATTCAAGACATGTTTTTGCATTTCTCCTAATTGATGTATTAGCCCTTTGCAGTCAAAAACGTTATTCGATGCGCAATTATTCACCTAATACAAAGATTTGGTTATTGCTCTAAAAAATTAATATGCATAATTGTTTTGAATCGAATTCCTTTGAAAAATTTATCTAATTTTTTTTTACCATTCTGTAAGCGTTTTTAACAATCAAAACCGAAAAATAAAAAAAGGAAAGGTCAAAATGAACACATTGTCTTGAATGGTGAGTGAGAAACAACATCTGATTGCAAGGGGTTCAATTATAACATTTACGATTGGCTTAGTTGTTATTTAAAAGGTATATATGTGTATATATAATATGGTAAATGAAGGTGTAATAAAGTATTACAAAAATGTGATATTAGTACACAGTGTGTGGCTTCATTTAATTCGGTTAATGGATTAATGCCCTTCTTAATCTATATGCCGCCTTTATATTTTAAGTGATTAAGAGAATGTTCCGATCAGTTACTACTTGTTGAATCGAAATGATGATCCTGTCTTAAATTGTTATACCTTCCACAAAGATTTATTGCCGAAAGTATGTCA
>JAPMOR010117403.1:5387-19246 GCA_026543865.1 Argiope aurantia
CATGTCAGAGAAAATCGTACATGGCATTGGCATGCAGTAGTTACGAAATATTATATTGATATTAACGAATATTATATTATATTGAAATTGATATGTTTAAGTCCTTCCGTTTTCTGAATTATCGCGTTTACATGTTTCTGAAAATGAAGGCCAACAGACGTCTGCGCTAAAGATGTTAAATATGCGTGCCAAATTTTTTCTATCCAATTCTCTTCTTTTTGTAATCATTGTATTAACTTATATTCGAACTGCCGGATTTCAACTGAACTCATTGAATACATTTTACTTAAAAATGTGTTAGAAATCTGCAAATTTGGTATAATGACCGTTTACCAAATTTCAACCATCTACCTCAAAGGAAATTTTGAGTTACTTTTTTGAGACAAACAGGCGGAAATTTTCCAAATACATTTTTTTTTTAATTGAGGGAGGTCTTAAACGGGGAGATACGTCAAAATCTCGAGTTCGATTTTTTGGAAGATTACTATACTTTCTCTATACTATATATACGAGAAAGTTAAACCTCAAATAATGCATGATGTTCTACCATATTAGTAAAATATATTGTGCAATATTCGTACTATATTTGATTTCAGAATGCCATGAAATATTGTGAAGATATCACAACAATATTAATGAATATATGTGTTAGTAGATTAACCACCTTATAATATATTCTTATATCAAAATTTCAGATTTCTGACAAACAGGGAACAATATCTGTCTAGTGAGAATCTGCTTGTCTAACTGTGTACATGTATGAAAACATGATAATTCAAACCCACAATTAGATGGATACATTAAAGGTAACATAATGACTCTTCTATCAGAGTTTTAGATCAGATGTAAATCAATATATATATATATATATATATATATATGTGTGTGTGTGTGTGTGTGTGTGTGTGTGTGTGTGTGTGTGTATGTGTGTGTGTAAATTTGTTTATTATCTGCAGTTGCGTATTAGACGATAGTTTAAAGGAAAGATACATAAAGTTCTGATTGGATTTTTTAAAAATTTTGTTACAGAATTTGGCAATAAACACTCTAAATGGTATTAGTATGTCAGGTTGTTCACGACAGAACACTTCTTCTGATCTAAAGAAAGCAGAACGGATGATCGGTTAATAACATAAGCTGCTCAGAGTTCTTATTCGTCAACCGACACTTGATTATACCATAATTATTAACGGAAAATCTAATTTATAAATTTTAGAAATCCAAAAATAAACAGAAATAATGTTCATCCTTCATTCTTCGAGTATATGCAAAATGCAGCACGATTAGCATTCCGTTTCGAAGTGTAATTAAATGAATGGTGCTATTAGAAAGAAACCTGTAGAAACCTTAGAACCTGTCCGATCGATACTTTTCTTTTATATTTCGCCAGAAATTCATTGCAAAAAAGTCACAAATGGGGGGAATAATAATTGCTAGTCTTTTTTTTTCATGACCAACTGCTTATTTAAACTCTTAACAGGTAATGTAACGAGTTTTTCATATCAGATAAAAATGAACAAAATCAGCATGTATGGGGGGTTGGATTCTCTAGTATATGATGTATAGTGAAAGTATTGTAATAGTCGAAAAATGCTAATTAGAGATTTTATGGACATTTTAGACCTCCTCGAGTCGAAAAACACATATTTAGCTTTACATCTGTTTGTCTATGAATACTTTAATTTAAATATTCTTCCAGGTAGATTGAGAGCGGTGATTGATTATGGAATATGTCGATTTCTATCAAAATTTGTAGGAAATCTATTCACAAGAAGTCTGTATGTCTGACTGTTCGAGCAAAAATGAACTCGATATCCAAAAACCACAAAAACCTAAACAGATAAAATTTGATATACATATTCAATATCTGAAATTTAGATACTATCAAATCCGAGCCACTGGTTAACTATTTGCTATTATATGCATCCAAATGTTTACTTGCATATGAACGCAATGACTTAAATCAGTTAAATTCGGAATGCTGTGACTACAATTGTAGCCTCACGCCAAATTTTGATTTCAGTGTGTCAGGAGAAAAGAAAGTCAAAAATGCACTTCCCGCGATAAATTTGATCAAAATGCTAGATACACAAAAAAATATCCATATTTCGTGACTACCATTCGCTAATGCCATCCAATGATTCACGGTATATATTTTCATTAATTTCATTCAAAATTGGTTATGAAAAGCATATGAAGCATTGACGTTTCTTTATATGTATAGTAAAATAATATTAAATAATATCATAACAGTAAAATAATAGTAATAATAACATAAACATAATAGTAAAAATACATCACAATTTTGTGACGATATATTGTCGATATTTTATTTCCTTCTTAATACCGAATAACACCATAGGAAATAGTTAAAAATATATTAAGCTAACAAGGAACAATATCTTCTAGTAATTGAACTCTAGTTCATTTATAAAATAATATTCTTATCACTTTTGTCAATGTAAATTCATGCCATGCCGAATCACAGGCGTAAAGAATATTTTTCAAAAGTTTGTATCCCTTAGACATTTATAAATTAAAGTTTAAGACTTTAATCGATTCTAAATCTATATGTTTCTCGAAATAATAGTTTTTGAATAAGTTGCATTTCGATTTTTTTACGATTTTAAATCTATATGGCTTTTGAAATAATAGTTTTCGAATAATTTATATTTCGACTTTTTTACGATTTTATTGGAGAAGTTATAAATCCGTCAGTACTAGAAACATTACGATTGTAGCAATCCTTCTTCATTAAATATTTCAATTAATTTTTTGTAGCTTTAAATCGGGAATTATAAGAGTATACAAATCGCTGATAGAATAATTCTATTTTTGAAAGAACGATATTTTTTATCGTTTGGCGTGTAATAAGGATTAATGGGAATTCATAATTTCGTTTTACTTACCATTGAATCAAAGTGATTAAATGCAGAAAAGAATTAACTCTAAAGTGAACACCATTTTTGAATTCGAAGGTATTTATCCTTTTTTTTTTTTTTTTTTTGTTAAAACACATTTCTTTCTCTCTTTCTGATAGTGTAACATAATGGAGCTTATTCATGTTTTTTTTAAATCATTGAAGCCAAGTGATTAATTGCTTTAGTTGAAACAATCGATAAAAGCATTGTAACGTCATACTTTTTTCATTGATTTTAAACAGATTGGGACAGTAGTTTTTTGGGAGCAATCATTTGCATTTGAATTCTTCTTCATTTAATTCAGAAAAATTCCATACATTGGAGCCAGGATAATTTTAATAAGAATAAATCGTTCCATGGAAATTGCCTAATGAATTGGATTAGCTGAATTTTTCTTAATGTGAAACCAAACTCTTTTGTTCTCAGAGATTTAAGCAATTACGGTTGGAAATTTCCTTAGAAGAACTAGAAAAAGGAATATTTGGAGACTCGGAAAATAAATAATTGGTAAAAGTGTTTAGAAGAGAAAAATCTTTTATAAGTATTTAAACATTTAGTTGGAAAGCACCCATCGTAAAAATAAAACAAAGCAAAATGATAATTTCTTCGTTTCTTACATTTTTTTTTGTCTGTTCATCTGTGTTTGTAAATTCGATTTCAAAGAGAAAATGTGGGGAAGTTTTTTTTTTCTTCTTGTATAATGTTTTTTCAAAACACAAAATATTTCTGTTTTGAAGAATTTTATTTGATATAAATTCCTTTTTTTCTGATTTTAATAGTATTATCATTAATGTCGAGAATAGGAACATATTTCTGCCTGTATGATCGAGCGTATGTGAAAACGGTAATTGTAAAACACAAAAGGCTAGATGAATAATAGATTTAGAATCTTATTTCTGTCTGTCTGTCCAAATGCATGTGAAGACGGTAATCACAAAACAAAAAAAATAGATGGATAAAACTTCGGACAATGTTTTAGTATCTTATTTCTGTCTAACTGTCCAAATGCTCTTGAAAACGGTTATCACAAAACACAAAAAACTAGATGAATGAAACTTGGCACATACATTCAGAATCTTATTTAATTCTGTCAATCTAAATCCATGTGAAAATGGTACTCACGAAACACAAAAAAAACTAGATGAATGAAACTTGGTACATAGATTTAGTATCTAAAATATTCAAACTAAGCATCAACTTTTGAGCCAAATTCTTCAGATTTTCAGTCAGTCTCTTCATTGACTAGTACTTAAACGACGTAAAAATTCAAAAAGTAACAGTTTGGATTAATAAAATTTGTCATCTGATTTTATAATTAAAATTGTAGTTCTGTGTCATTTTTTTTATTTCAATCGATCTTGAAAAAACGTCTAAAGTGCACATTTAAATTTCGCTATATTACGAAGCTAAATGTTTATATATGGTATTCTGAAAAAAGTCCGAATAATCATAGATTTTACTCCCTCGTTCAATATCTAGCATATTTTATAAGGAAATAAGGAATAATACCTTTATTAAGTAATATGTGTGAAAGTTTCAAGAAGTCTATTTCCAATTGTTTCGTTTTGTAAAAATAAAAAAAAAGTAAAATATGATAAAATTTGACTTTTTCTAAAACCATGCTAAAGTTAAAACCCTTGAAATAGTTTAAAATATAGTTTAATTCAATTAAACATTTGATACAACTAACTTATATGCATTAAAAAGAGATTTAAAATATCAGATAACTACAATCAAATGAAAAAAGGAATTTCTTATTTGTGAAAACTACAAATATTTTCCTCCAACCTAATATTCATTATCATCTGCGTGTCCTTAAACCTTTCCGAAATCCTTTATTATCCCACATATTCTAGACCTTTCCTAAGAGAGATGCTTAAACCCCTCTTAGGGGTTCACTGATGTGAGAGAATCTCTCTTACCTTAGGAGTGTCGTCTGGATAAGCGGGCCTTCGCATGAGCAAAAGCCTCGGTAAGAGATGGAGGAAAACTCTCTTCACCCACGGCGCCATCTTGTGAGTGGAAGGCGTCCTAAAAAATAAACAAGGGCACATGAATTATTTTGTTCGTGTCTACTGTTGGACATATTTATCAGTATTGTTGAATAAACCAATAATGAAAATATCAAAACAAATATAATAAGTGATGCGTCGATTTTTTTCCTTTGACGATTTCAATAATCGTTACCGAAATATCCAACATATTCTAGAGATTAAAGGAAAAAATTGTCATTACCCATAAAATAGTGAAATAAAATTTAAATTTGAAATATTTTGAAGAGGATTTATTTTCCTTTCCATAAAAATATTGGAGAATCTAGTAGAAGTTCCCTTTAGCTGTGTTTTCGCGATTTAAAAATTCATATCATTATGATCTCAGATGAGATCAAACTCGTGTTATTATTTATTATTTTATGTTATATTTTTATATAAAATATTATGCATGAATATTAAATTAATATAGTTACATTTTATTTATTTTATTCTAAGTTCATGGCTGGAAAAAAATCTGGAAACAGAATAAGCATTGAATGTACTTCGAATAAAAAGAATTGGCAGAAAAAGTAATAATATTTATAAAACTAAAAATCACATTTATATAAAATAACAATCTATTAATCTACTACCAAACAAAAAAAATATTGAAGAAATTACAGAATAAAAATGCGGAGAAATTATATAACAAATAAGAACACAGAAGATAAGCATAAAATGAAACAAATACAGATTCAAACATAATTTTCTGTTGGAGAAATTGAGTTCAACAACTGAGGTAACTTCTAATCAAAACAAACTATTACTTCCTTTTGAACAAGAATTTTCGATTAGCCTTTTTTCTTTGCTGATGCAGAAATATAATCAAACATACGTGATATATCTAGGAATATTTGAACATTGTAGTACAGACTAGATATTCGTTTATCAGAAAACGTATTATTTTTTTTAAACAGGCTGGAATTGTAATTTTATTACTCTGTATGGTTTAACTCATAAGCATGTTTCGTATAACATAATTGCATATTTTTAATAAAAAAAGTTAAATTTAGACATGATTTATTTTTTTCCATAACTTACATTTTTGTAACTAAATTAGTATTAATTCTTTCTTGTTTTTGCAATCTTCCTACAGCGGATGTTCTCGGCTAAGTATATTTTGACATATCGTTCCGTATAGAGTTTACATACTGGCGTACAACATATCATAATATCTCTGTAAAATGTTGAAACAATTCTGTGTGCCAATAGGGAAAAATGCCTTTTTAAAGCGTTTTATTTACCTATATCAAACAACAA
The DNA here is from genome assembly GCA_026543865.1 of Argiope aurantia. Taxonomy (NCBI): domain Eukaryota; kingdom Metazoa; phylum Arthropoda; class Arachnida; order Araneae; family Araneidae; genus Argiope; species Argiope aurantia. Next base: position 11,602 of record JAPMOR010117403.1, read on the forward strand.
AGAATCTAACTTGAGTCACATATAATAATAAAAAGTTTTATTATTAGCCGATAGACAATTTAAGTAAAGTCATCATTTTCGCATAACACCAATAAATGTGAATGTCATTAAAAATAAAGCAAACTTTGCTTAACGCTCATCTTCATTGGCGAGTGATTTCCATAGCAAAATACAAAATGCAGTCAAACCTTGCTTAACGGGCAACTCTCATACCAAGTGATTCGCATAACAAAATGTCAAAAACAACGCACTTGTTTAATGAATGCAGAACGAGCAGCGTGGAGACAAACTGACGTCACATGCTGGATTGGTTTGCATCATTTTACGTTCAGCACTAGATTGAAGAAAACCTTTTTATCTCCATAGAAGAAGTTTTAGCCGGATAATGCTGTCGAAAGCGACTCCTAGTGGTTTGAGGAAGTACCTGTGGAGCTTTAATAATAAGATTTTGTTGGTAGAGCTGATAGAAGAACATTGCCAAAATACTGAAAGAGCTTATAGTGCTGTATTTTCTGTCACAGGGAAAAAAACTGTGGAGGAGATTTGATCAGGAAAGAAAGAACTAATAGACTCAACAGGACAACATCCTTCCAGAGGAAGGAAGTAGTTGCTGAAAGCATGAGAAATCGTTGCACCATATTTTGAGAAGCATCACCCTGATGAAATAGCAACTATACTAATTATAAACTTATTTAATGATGAGGCTGTGTCTCAATGTCGCCAAATTTTGAAGCGTAGTCTGTCTTTCGACTGTTACCTTGTAAAAAAACAAACATGCATTGTAAATAATAAATTACATTATAATATTTTTTTTTGAGTTTTTTTTCTTTCCGATATGGAACGTATTGTCCTATTTTACATGAACAATACATTCCATGGAACCTCTCATAGGATCTATGAAAAACTTATTCCCCTAAAAGAATATTTCGATTTACAAATAAGATTCAAGAACGAAGGTATACTGGCTAATGTCGTATTATTGCAAATTATTGATTATTGATTATGTCGTATAATTGCAAATAATCTATTATGATATTAAATTCTTTACTCATCCGCAAGATAGACGGCAGTTTCCAACTAACCCTTTCGCTACTAAACCAGCCAAACCGGCCGTGCGAATTCTATATTGGTGAGCCAATTTCTGTCTCAAACGACTGGTGTAGGATGTAAAGCGAGGAAATGATTGATGATGACTCGTTTTATATTATACATCCCTCGTTTGGAACATAAACTGGCCTTCTAAAATAGAATTCGTTGGACCGGATCAATAGCGAAAGGGTTCAATGCCATGTCATATTTCACAAGTAGGAATTAAGTTTGATTTGAATACATATACATACAGTGAATTCAATACATGTAGTAAATGTGAAGAGTAATTATACATTAAATACATTTATAGATCTCTATACATGACAGGCATCAATGATGTGACCATATTCATCGTGGGCTGCTTCATATAACTGACAAATGAAAATAATCTGTAAATAAAGAGTGTTTTTACAACCAAAGTCAAAAGTGATTTGTGAAGCTAAATAGCATCGAAAAATGTTAAATTACTTCAAAACTCATTAAATTATTGACATCTGTACTAGGAAGATATCAAAGGACATTTTCTGTACCAGAAAAAACTGGGGGTACTTCCGGAATAGCAGTAAATGTTCCGTTAGGATAAAGGAAAGCAGAATAGTTGTCATTTCAATGATCCTTAATCATTCGTTTCAAAATTTCAGAGAGAATATAATTTTTTATTTATTTACCTCGCACTATTTCATCTGCTTTGTGAGCTAACTTCATTTGGCGAAGTTCCAGTGTTAGCTTCATTAAAAGGAAAGAATAATCTTTCTGTTACGTGCCCCCCCCCCCCAATTCAGGAAGCAGTTTAAAAATGGTAATGAGTAACAAAGTTTGTATTTACTTTATAGATATGTTGCAATTATGAATATCATTTAGAGAGCTGAAGAGCTGGTTATGGGAATTTGGAAATATCATAAAGCGGCTTTCAAATTAAATGAAACTGTATAATCAATGAAAACATAAATTTCTTACATTTTAAATGTGCTCAACTAATCAAAACAGACACAGCTTAGATTATAATTGAACTAAATAATTTATTCATCTATTTAAAATCTTTTAACAAATTTTCCATTCAAAGTAGAAATGAAAGTTTAATAGTTTTGACAAGATCATTTTCTGTTTCGAACGTCAGCTATAATTTTGTAACTATTTATACACCGTGTATTATAAAAATCGTTGTGCCTCCATTCCTAAATCAACGTATTTCATTTATGCTTCTAATTTAAAAAAATACCATATGTATTAATCGGAATCCTTTAAATAAAATAATCAAAGTTTAAAATCGAAAAGAAAAATTACTACTAAATGTATTCCTCTTGGAAAAAAAATCAATGCAACTTTGATCTGCTACACAAGCGTTAAAAGTAGATTATTTAATTTTTTTCCTTTCGTTTCATGAGATTTCATAATTTGACAATGTTATAGTTTTCGAAACATTTCTAACAAAGTAATATTTGGTTTTTTTTTTCTTTTTCAGTTTTAAATTTAACTACTTTTTAAAAATCTATTATGATCACTATTTGAAATAATGGAATAACACTTTTAGAAATGGGACACTTCCACTTTTTTTGGATCCACGAGTGTTGACTGACTAAAAAGTTCTTATAAGCCTTTTTATATGCCCCAGTTTTTTTACAAAAAATAATATGCAATTTTATATCTGAAATTTACTCAAATTATTTTTTTCTATGTGATATGTATTTAATCGAGATTCAAGTAATTTTGCCTAAATTAATAAAAAATGAAAAAAGTACCCTTCAACGCTTTATTTTTAAACTATTTAACCCATCATAAAGCTTGTGAACTGAGTTGATGGATTTTTTTTAACAAAAACTTATTTAAAGTTTTTCTTCTAAGATAGCTTTGTATTTAAACACGAAAAATCGGTTGTTCAACTTTCACCCTTACCACCCCCACCCTTTATCCGGCAACATAAACAGATACAAAATTAAAGACTTGTTTTGGATAGCCAAATAGATAACATCAACCAATAAATTCTCTGTTTATGTATTTTCTCTTCAATCTGATACTTTTCAAGATAATTCTACCGGATTAAATATGGATTCCACACAATATATTCCTCTATGGATCATTCGGTATTAATTTTTCTTTTCTTAATTAGTAACTTTTTTTATTTCAGTATATCAATAAGTAAAGATAATGGACATTCAAGCGAAATATATGTTGCATAAAATATAATATTTATAATTAAAAACAAGTAAATTGTTAATCTTCATTTGATTTATAAATAAAGTGATCAAAATTATAATAGTTTCCATTATTTACTAATAAATTAGACGAACAAGTGACAAACTACAAATACCCTCTTTATTATTCATGTGAAGTAGAAATACTGCAAATATTATTTATTATTTATAAATCATTTGTTTGTATCATCCTCTTACAAAATTACATTAAAAATTAATTTTTATTCAATAAAAACATGTTATTTACTTAAAATTCTTCAAAATAGTGAAATATAGTGAACAGAATAAAAGTTAGTAATGGTTGAAAACTCATAATAAAGGTAAGGATATAGAAAATTTGTAAAATAAAAAATTGAAGGAGATAAGTTAGATATAAACTAAGAATTTTTTATAGAATCAAAATTATCTATAGTTAATTAACTATATATTATAAAAAATATAAAATTGAAAAAGACAAATGGAGCAAAATGAAATTACAAGCAGAATTTTTCAAAAAAAAAATCAGTCTTTAAAACAGAAAATATATAACATTTGCAAACTGAGACAAAAGAAAAGAATTCAGAAACAGAATAAAAATATTAAATGCTCGAACAAAGAATGCATAAAATCAGAAAAGGACAAAATAGAGGCAGAGAGTAAAAATGAAAAGTTAAAAAAGGAATAAGTAAACATTCGTTAAAACTAAGAATACATAAAACCCTTAAAATAAGAAGCAGAAGAAAAGAAAACAGAAAAAGGAAACAAAGTTATATGTTTGAAATAAGGATTCGTAATTTTTGCTTCTTTGTAGCATTCAGAAAATCCAGCTTTAGTTAGACGCCTGTAAAATTTGCTTTTATGAACATTGCAATACAAAAAATAACGAAAATTTTTATTATTCAAAAAGTTTGTATATTCAAGATTGTTAAAAAGAAAAGTTTTAGCCATGTATACAAAGTTACAATATATATCAGTTTTTTTACACTTGTTAATAAAAATTACGTTAATAAAAAATACATTTTTTTATTTAAGTTAGTAAAAATACGTTGATAATAATTACGTTAATAAAAATTACGTTAATAAAAATACATTAATAATAATTATGTTAACAAAAATTATGTTAATAAAAATACATTCATACAAATTACGTTAGTAAAAATCACGCAAATAAAAATTATGTTAGTAAAAATACATTGATAATAAGTAAGTTAGTAAAGATTAAAATTTTGATTACTTTTTTTCATTATCTGAACGAATTTTAATCTAAAACCGGTTGTTGAAAATATAATATTTTAGTCAGAATTTATTTATTTATTAATTTTAATAAGATTTGATTCCATATAAGAAGAACTTGCATATGGCGAAGCAAAAACTAATCGTTTGAAAGAGTCCAATGCACTAATAATAAAGTATTATGAAACATATTTAGACCTAAAAAAAGAAAAGAATATGTAGAAACTGATAGATTTGTAAATATAATTTTTTAGTAGTAAGCAGAAATGTCGAAAACAAGTTTTGAACAAAAAAAAAAAAAATTGGAATGTAAAAGATTGTAAATATGTGATCCACTAAAAATGACAATATAAATAAATTTAGTCACAAAAAATATTATAATCTAAAAAAATCCTAAATAATCGTTAAAAATTAAAAACGAATTACATAGAGGATCAAAATTATAGATTAGAATGTTTCTTTTATCATAACTGCAAGATGTTACTATTTTATCATGGCCTTTCGAGGTTTGCTAAAGCATTTATTTTATTCCTAATTCATAAACAAAAACAAGTTTAAAATTTATTTATTTAATTATATATTTCAGAACGGCAATACAGAATTCACAAAGCTAATTCTTATAAATAAATTAGACGTAAATCAAAACGAAAATTAAAATCTCTTCATTTTTTTCTAAATTAAAACCTTTCATGCAACTTTTAATTTTCACACTAATAATCCTTCATTAATCAACCGATAAGCCCTAGTGATAAAAAGTAACTTAGTAGAAAAATGTTTCTAGATTAAAGAAAAAATACCAGTCAATATTAATTCCGAACTTTAAAAAAAATCACCCAAAAATTAATTAGGTATCTCCTAATTACTTTAACGAAATTAAATTAAACGAAGATTTTCCCTTAGGGAAGATAAGCTTTAAAATTAATCATCGACAAGATAGCAATAAATAACTTCAAAAACCCAAAGAAAATAAAAAATCGAACTTCAAAATTTAAGTCGAAATCAATATCTGTAAGAAACAAATAATGCCTAGAGTAAATAGTTTTAAGCGGATCATAAATTTATGAAGCATGTTCTTTGGATTCAAATATTATTTCTACCGTTCCAAAGAACCATAAATCGCATTGGATATTTAAATTTTATAGTTTTTACCCAAGAATTGCGCTATGAATATTAAAAAGAACATTTTTAATATGTCCTTCGCTTTCTATTGACGTAATCACAGTAATAAAGCTCTAAAGTGAAAGAGAAATTCCAAACGATCTAGATTACGTTGCCAGATGCGATATTAAAAACAACGAATACCAAAAGATTTTTTTTTCTCTTCCTTTTTTGCGTTGCATTATGCATTGGCTCTGTGGTCTTGAAGTTAGGCGTAGTTTTGTTTTTCACCAAAACTATTTTATTTCGAATTCTTGGGGAGGATGAATTCCCACAAACGCGATGCCTTTTATTCGGAGTACTATTATGAAAATATTCCCTTCTTTATTCCTTTGTTAACCGATTTCTTATTCAATGTAGATTTACGTAACTCAACATTTTTTTTTCCACAAGAAAAAAAATATAAATCTGGGTTTATGGAATGCTTTCTTATAAATTAATTCGGTTAATACACATGTGTTTTAAGTTGCAAGAAGTCATTTATTAAGTATGCTTTTGAATTGTTTAGAAGGAAAAAATAGATTAAGCTTTTAATATAGTAAAAGCATTTCCGAGATAACGTTATTTTTTTATAACAGAAAGAGTTATGATAAGAAATGTTGCAGTGTTCTTAAGAAAATAAAATTCCATTTTACATACGAAAACATTATTCTGCGAAGTTATTTTTGTAATCTTGTATTTTCTAGTCTTATCTTTATCTTTTACTTAGTTCGTGATTTAAGAAATTCCTTGTTGTTCTGTAAAAAAACTAACTTTACAAAGAATTTCAGCAAAATTTATGGTTTTTCCTAAATATTATTTCTTTGGGGCTTGCTTACGTTAGCCTTATAACAATTGGTTAAGTAAGCTCCAATATACGCTTATTATAAATATAATAATAAATTAACGTAACCATCGTAATAAAGATCGAATTTTGAAAGTTTGGGTGTGTTAATTATTCTTTTAAACGAAACTTTAATTTTGAAATTAGAAGAGACAGAGAAGATTTATTTTCAGTGTTCAACAATAAATATAATTAATAAATAATTTTCATAAATGTATTTCATAATAGAATTTTAGAAAAATCTATGGTTTTTGCTAAAAATTACTTCTTTGGAACTTACTTAGCCATTATAACAAATGGATAAGTGAGCCCCAAAGAATGCGTATTAAATAAATTGTAATTATAATAATAAATTAAAGCAATCTTCACAATAAAGATTGAATTGTGAAAATTTGGGTTTGCTAATTGAGTTTTTAAAACGAAACAATAATTTTGAAATTAGAAGAGACATAAAAGATTTATTCAGTATTCAACTATAAAAATAATTAATAAATAATTTTCATTAAGAAAGTAGTATTCATTATAATTGTCAAAATTAACGAAATTGGTATGATGGTTGTTATTAAAATTCTTTCCAAATGTTCAATTGTTCAGAAAAAATGTGCAAAATGCTGACTGCATTCCATTCATTGAATATGAAGGTAAGAACAAAGTGCTGTATTATTGTTTATAATAAAATATTATTTCTGCAAAATTTTTTTATTCCTTTGAGTGAGGTTCATATTTTTTTAAAAAAATTCCTAGTGCATTTTATGAGCTTAATTTAGAAACTCCAATAACAAAGAAAGCTTTAATATTTTGTCAGTTATATCATAATAAGAAGCCAAGAAACATTAAAATATCAAATACTACATAAATTACAATGAAATATCTTATGCAAAACATTTCGAAAAAATATTCATAATGCTGACTGGGTTCCATTTATTGAATACTAGCCGCCTTTGGAGACCATCCGGTTCACCAATCTTAATGCTCGTTAAAATTTTAATAATTAAATATTTTATGTAACTCCTATTTTAATAGCTTCTACATCAAAATATTTTAAAGCTTCAAATTTTGATAGTCATATAATTCACTCATAATATTATAAAGACCTTCATCCATAACGTAAAATGTATCTCCCTAATTTTCTGTTAGCTCCTGTAGAATTTATGCTTTAAATTAAAGTGGA
>JAPMOR010117403.1:19256-43306 GCA_026543865.1 Argiope aurantia
TCAATTAATTAACAATGTTTAGTTTTAAATGCATAAAATTCTAAGAAAATAAATAGAGTTGTTTGAAATAATCGGTCGGAAACATGTTAAGTCTTCAAAACCAAGTCCGTGTCCGTTGAAAATAGAGTTGTCAACAATCAGAACACAATGCGCAAGCGTGGATTTTCAAAGCCAATTATGGTAACGCAAATGTATGCATTTTCTACGCCAGTTGGGGTTACGCTATACAGATTAGAATTTTTTACTGTCCTTTATTCTGCTTTATTTTAATTCTAAAGTACTTTAGAATGAATCTGAAACATCGATTAATTACCAATGTTTAATTTTAAATACATCAAACATTAAGAAAAGAAACAGAATCGTTTGAAATAATCAGCCGAAAATATATTAAGCCTATCCTCGTTAGCGTAGGTGAAAAAAACTTAAGCCTTACTCACTTGGCGGAGGGAAAATGAAAAGATTTTTTTGGATGGAAAGTTAGGTTTTAATTAATAATTCAAAAAAGGGACCCCAGGCGCACATTCCCGACCTCTAAAGTATGCATGTGCCAAATGTGGCAGCTGTAGGTTGAACGATCTGGCCTGTAGAGCGTCAGCACACACACACACATTGAGCTTTATATAAGTATAGATAAAGATAAACACTAAATGTCGTATTATGCTTTGTAATAAATTATTAATTCTGCAAAAAGCTTATTTTCCTTTGAGTCAGTTTCATATTTTCATAAAAGAAAATTCCTATTGTATTTTGTGAGCTTATTTTAGAAACTCTAATAATAAAGAAATTTTGTTAGTTATATTATAATAAGAAACGAGAAATATTAAAATATTAAATATTACATTATTTTTAATGAACTATTTTATGCAGATTAAAATTTTTTTAGATTGATCGTTAAAAATGTATGATTGCCATTTAAAAACACCGATAAAAAATATTCTTAAGATTAATTAGCTAATGATAAAAGCAAACATCTCTTCAAAAGGATTATTTTCACATAAACAGCGAAAAATTCCCCTTTTTTCACTTTTATAATCCTTTCTCTTCGGTATTTTTCAGAATGAAGCTCTTTTTCTCCCATTTTTCTTCTTTAATCTCAACAGTTAAATCAGCTTCCTCTCGTTCAACAGTCTATTAAAGTGACGAGCTAATAAGTGAGAAAATACAAATCCAGGGAGAAATTCACGAACAAGTACGCACTCGAACTAAGAACTGTTTAAATTAAAAGCCCTAAACGTTTAAAATTAACGTTCCTTCAGTGCTTAGTCTTCTTTTTGAAAAGTCCCTTTCTCAAATAATTATACTTTAATGCTTTTTTAGATTTAAAGCAACATTTCAGTTAAGTGCAAGGAAGAGCACAATTACTTTGAGATCAAGATTTTATTTTATATTTAAAATAAGGAAGAAGAGATCAATTTTTTATCGCCAAGCTTACAGAACAAACATATTGTTGTGTCACTAGAATAAAGTGCTACGGCGGGCGTTAATTTCTTAATTATTCCGTGTTCTGGGAGAGGGAGCTATTAGAAACGCATTGTCTTCTAAATTAATGGACCTCTCTTTCTTTTGGCATTTTTCTAGGAAAAAGGATCATTTGTTTTCCTCGACGAGAACTCATGAGATCTAATAAATTATCTAGCTACGGAGAATTTTGTTTTACTGCTGTAAATGCAAATTCGTGTAAACCCCAGCACTTTCGAATAAAAATCGATGTTCAGTTAATGCTTTTGTTTCTTTCAATTGCTGATTGCATTCTACTTTCTCAAATATGAAATATCTGAAAAATACGTCTCATCAATCATGCTTAAAGATTTTGATGGAATTTCATTTTTTATATTATCTTTTAATCAATAAGCCCATTCTTGGCTTTGCGCCAATCTGATGTTAACATGATATTTAATAAATTATCAATTTAGACTAGATAGAAAATATCATTTATCATATTTAAATCAAAATTGTAAATTTAAAAAGTTTTGGTATGGAATCCAATAACGTGGAAACCATTTTCTTGTCTGCCCGCGTGCAAGTAAATACGCAACAATCCAGATAGATGAAATTTGGCAAATTTCTAAGAGTTGTAAATCTGTTAAATTTTGAAACAAAATGCACTGAAGAATGTGTTCATTTGATATTTCTGGTTGTGTGTTTGTGTATCAACTCAACGACGCAACAAGCTAGATGGCTAAATTTGGTATGATATCTTTGCTCAAATTAAAGATTGCCCACTGCTCTTTGCAATAATCTAAACGCTCTAAAATATATGAAACAATTAAGGAGGGAGTGTAAAATATAAATACATTATTGCATATATAAGGTTTTTATAAGAATATAGCAATATCCCATTGCTGTCCAACCGTCTTGCCTAAGCATCCAGGGTTATTTTTGGTGATAAATTTAAACTTACTCTCCTTATCATTCCAAAAACACGAACGTGGAATGCAAAGTTGAATTCTATTGGCCATAACCGATCATGGAAAAGCTGCCATTAGATGTACTTCCAGTCATGCAAGTGGAAATAACTACTGCTCTTAACCTTAATACACTCACAGGGAAACAAAAAACACCTCAATATAGGAAATTTCTGAACCATATTTGAGATTCTCCCCTTATCAATGAGATTAGCAGTGGTTATAAGATCATGGTTACTTGATTTGTACTAATTGAATATTATATTTAATATAAAAATATCATCTCTTTAAAAATTCATATTATTTTGATCTTATAAAAATAAATTTTCATATTTTATTACTCTCTTCTTACTTTTTTTTTAATTTTCATTTTATTCAAAACGCGAACAACCAAAAATTCCTTATTGGAATTTTCTTCCGAATTTTGTAACCGTTTTTTAGAATTTTTCCGTTTTTTTATAGTAATGTTCTCAACATTCTGTTATTATATTTGCTGATATATCTAAATTTCATCGAATATAGCAGCATATTGTTGATTAATCTGCAGATAAATGCTACGCATTCAGAAATCTGTTCTGAGCTCTAGATTCAGGTACACTTTAATGAGGAAAATGGATTCTTGCAAAAATGCTATATTTTATGCCCCTCCCAAAGTTTCAAATCACAATTTATTGCTTCAATTAAGGTAAAAACAAATTAAACTTTCAAAAATTGTGTAACATATATTTAAGCTGTTATATCTCATTTTAAAATTTAAATACTTGCATTAGAAACCTTTGCAGAAGCTCAATTATCGATGAACACTCTTGGTTCATTTGATATGATTCACATCTTCCTGAAATGGGGTAATCGAGTTTTTCATTTACATTCTGATATTTTAGAATTTTGAAATTTTGTACAGTTATGATTTCTTGATTTCAAAATATTCTTTTAATAATTTTAGAATTTAAATTTTCTTCAAAAATTCATCGACCAATATAAGACGCTTGATGAAAGTTACAAATTAATTTGAGAAAAAAATAGTATTCTTAATTCCAAATTATGGCAATAGAGTAGAAAATAAAAAAATTATAATAACAAGAAAGCATACATTCTTCTACATTAGTTAAAGTATGCTTTAAAAAATTGCTTTCATTAAATTTAATTAAAATAAATATTGAAGTTTTGTTTCAATAGTTTATAAATTTTTACACGCCTAATCATTGTCTTTATATTTACTATATTCTGCTTTCGGAGTATATTGATATAATGCGTGATGCGTTGTTCTTATAACTTGAATAGGAATATTTTTCGTTTATCTATATCTATACTTATAATAAAGCTCAATGTGTGTGTGTGTGTGTGTGTCTGTGTGTGTTGGCGCTCTACAGGCCAGACCATTCAACCTACAGCTACCAAATTTGACGCGTGTATACCTTGAAGGCCGAGAATGTGCACTTGGGGGTTATTTTTTCGAATTTTTAACTAGAATTTTATTTATTTAAAAATTAAGCGAAATTTTGGCGTGTTGCTGCTATAACTGCCGAAACTATTACCGCACAAAAAAGATTTTTACATGAAGATAAAGATAAAAAATTTATCTTTTAAATGATACTACTGTTTTAATCTTAAAATTAAATTTCTATTTTTATTAAATTTTTAAATGAATATTTTAACTATGTTTTTCAATAATTTTTTTCGTCAAAAATAAAAATTAAGATTAAGCATGTTTCGCATTCATGGGAAAAAAATAGCTTTTTTCAAAGTGTTGCCATCACATTGATTAAAGCTCTAACTGAAAATAAATTAAATCTTTTTGGAAATGAAATCTGCAAAAATATAATTTTCGTCAAGTGTCTGTAGGAAATGAAACAAATATGAAATATTATTTTTTCTAAAAAATAAATTCAAGAAAAATTATTTTATGATCTTTTACACTCTCTATACAGGATGTTTATTTAGTCCCGGATCCATTTTGATATTTAATGACTCATAAAATAATGAGGATGTAAACAAACTTATGGCATTTATTGATGGAATAACTCATATATTTTCCTTTTCAGGTTTGAATATTTTTACTTTTGTAAATATCGTCTGCGCGTGTTTTTAATTTCAGATAATTTCATTTTCCAGTCTAAATATCTGTACTTTTCTAAATATCGTCTGCTTATTAATTGCATTTTTCTCTCTTTTGTTTTTGGCAACTATTGAAATGTTATGTTTACTTTTGATGTGTTTGTTCTATCTAAAACTTTTGTATGTGATGTTTTATTCCAGCGGATATGAAGGAGAATGCATACACCACAAGAGAAAGCACAGATTTTATGGTGGTCATAGAGTTAATTTCCAATCAACTAAATCACTGACTTTTAAGAGTTAATTTCCAATCACTTAAACTGACTGATTTATGAAGATTTGAATATCACTATTCAATAAAAAAAAGGATAATTTTAGATTTTCCATCGATCGCATCAAAGAAAATACGCCAATCATCGCGCAGGTTTCTCAAGATTAATTGGCCTAAGATTATGAAAATGGTGAGTTTTTCTAAATTTTTAACATTTAAAACTTCATAAATAAGTCTTAGTTCATCGTGGAAAATAGAAACATTCATTCATTTATTTAAAATTTGGTGTGTCCAGAATATTTATCAGAATATGATACCCTACTGCATTAAATTTAGACTTCATAATTTTTTAAATATATTTATAAGCAGGAACAAAATATTATTATTGATTTCATTTCAATCCTTTTGAAAGCAAAACTAAAAATTGAATTTTATACTTAATCTCAGAAATTTTTGTTGAATTATTGTTTGAGATATTACATAAACTATGAAAAATATTTTGTAGTTAACATAAGACTTAAATACCGAGCAATTCTGTTTGCAATACTCATATTCAATAATAATAATAATTAATAAATAACAATAAAGATGATAAATAAAATAAAACGCTTGGTTTTATTAAAAAATATCTTAATATTAATTGCAATTCCGTCATTTACATTTTAAATTAAAGTTGAATTTTCACCGGAAATGGCAACAAATTAGCAAAATATATATAGTAAATTGAACAAAACGATCTAAACAGTATAAGTTTGGTATGACTATCAAAATTTGAAGATTAAAAATGTTTTGTTTGAGAATCCTTTAAGAGACCAGTTACTTAAAATATTTAATTGAAAATTGTAGCGAGCGGTAATACTGGCGAACCGGCTGGTCGCCAAAGGCGGCTAGTATTGTATAAGGCTTTATCAAATATTTATTATACAAGTAATACTATTGAAAATCAAACGATTATTTACATATTCTATTAAAAACGAGACTTGAAGAAACCACCAACTGAAGTCGTTACTTGATACTTTACCTCATATTCTTTCAATAAAGATGTTATTTATCTATTCTCGCATAAAATTGGGGATCTTGGCAAGTTCGCAATGCTCCGAGTGGTTGTATTTTTATTTTGAATCCTACACATTAAAATTGTACACTTTGTAGCATAATAAAGAACACCTGTACTTCTATATAAATTGCATGTAAAAAGTGAAAAATATCTACAAAAATAGATCTTTGACGTGAATCTAAGGTTTTTGTTGAATCTAGCATACGATCCTTGGCGAGAATCTCCAGTTATCTCTAAATCTAGCTTGCTTTCTGGGGCGATTAATCATTGGCATGTGATTAATATACAAGTATCAAAAAGCCTAACAAGCATTTTGGGCGTGCTATCAAAATTTTACACAGAATTGCAAATGCAATCACAGAATCATTTCATTACGTCATTGCATTTTAAGTTATGCATTTTACATGCATAGGAAAATGCAGATCAACAGAAGATGAACTTCTTGATGGATTCAATTTCAAATCGGATATGAATCTAATATGTGTACCAAATGTGATCTATTTAGTCCTTTATGTTTTACAATGATCATGTCCATTGTTTTCGGAAAGTTTATCATTCAGACTTCTTTTGCATGGATTTTGGACGGCATTTGATAGAAACATATAAATTTAGTGTATATTTATAATTTATACCATCGGCCTGTCTTAAAGTGTTTTTCATTTATTGTATTCACAGACAAATATGATTCCCAACCTGTTTTCACACTGAAGGTGATCTGAAACGTAGTGATTCAAGGACTCTCGAAGTCGAATTTTTTTAACGATTGCAATACTTTTCCTTCGTATACGGAAAAAAAGCGAAAATGTGCGGAAAGCCTTCTAAAGCAAAGTATTCTCTGACTTCTATCAAAAAATTTACCAGCCATGGGAAATCTTCAGAATCCGTAGAGTACTTTTCGTGGTCAGATAAGGATTTCCGCAAACCCCACTTCCTCCAAGACAGGTGCGGGGGAGGTGATGGAAAGCTTCAGTGAAGAATTCGACTTTCGGAGAGGATAATTTTTCAGTAAAGAGTTTCTGTGTCTGCTGGGAATAAAAATAAATGCTTCACTTATCTCGAAGTCCTGAAAAAAGAATCGATATCTCGTGCATTGTTTTCATTCCTCGGTCTCACACAGCGATCCTGCAATGCCCACAGGAGCAGGTGGTCGAGACATTCGATGGGTTGTCGGTTTCTCCGACAAGAATATCCAATTTCAGCGTCGGTTCAGGCTAGCTGGGATTTCAACGGGAACTTGAAATATATACGAAGGAAGTTTGGATTTTATTCTTTTAAAAATAAGTTACTTCATTCGGTGAAGTTTTGTCAGATTTTTTCTCTTTCTTTTTTCATTTGTTTCAGTTCAGTTCCATCCGTTCAGATTTATTTTCAAGATTTATAATTTAGAATCGTAAAATATAAGGATATAATTATCTAGAGTTTAACCAAGATTTGAAATCAATGTCACCTCAGCGCGATTCTGAACATCATCACTAAAAAACTATTTTCTGAGATATAAATCATTTGATCAATCAAAATGAATGGAAAATGAATGAGTTATTCTTGTTTAAAAGCTGAATTGGAGCATCTAGAGAGATTGTATAGTATTTCGCAGATAATTCTTTAGTTTTGTTTAATATTTGTACTTTTTAAGGGACAAAGAAAAAAATAATTTTGAAAACATCAAACCTTGAAATTGTAAGGAGTCTTCACGTTTTAAATCTCCTTAAATCCAAATACAAAATTGGTTTTTAATTATACTTATTTAGAGGTAGCACTCACTTGCAATAAAATAGATGTGTATGTGACAATGCAGTATGTGACTGTTTCAATGAAAGTTTTAAAATATGTCAAATCTTTGTCTGCGAGCATTAAAGTAGTACATCTAAAAAAATCAAGAGTTTAAATACATTAAATTCAGAATGTAAGTTTTTTATAACAATTCTAGATTCTTTAACAAAATTTTTTACCACACGAGTTGAAGTTGTGGTAAATGGTACCGGAAATGCTGACAAATGTGGTTTGGAAGTGTGTTTGATACCAAATGTGATAATAGATGTGGTTTCTAATTGTGTTTGATACCACATGTGTTGACAGATATGGTTTTAATGTGTATTTGGCATCAACGTTTGCTGACAAATTTGGTTTCGAAGTGCATCTGACACCACATATATTGACAGATGTGATTACGAAGTGTGTTTGATACCAAAGGTGTTAATAGATGTGATTTCGAATTGTGTTTGATACCACATGTGTTGACAGATATGGTTTTAATGTGTGTTTGACATCAACGTTTGCCGACAGATTTGGTTTCGAAGTGTATCTGACAACACATATATTGACAGATGTGATTACGAAGTGTGTTTGATACCAAAGGGGTTAATAGATGTGATTACGAAGTGTGTTTGATACCAAAGGTGTTAATAGATATGGTTTTAATGTGTGCTTGACATCAACGTTTGCTGACAGATTTGGTTTCGAAGTGTATCTGACACCACATATATTGACAGATGTGATTACGAAGTGTATTTACATGTGTTGACAAATGTGGTTTCGAAATGTGTCTGATATCACATGCATTGATCGATGTAATATTTGAGATTTTACACCGATATCTTTATTCTTACATTAAAATAAGCTACAAGATCAATAGAATTTAAATTAAAACAAGTTACATGCATAGAATTTAATATATTTCTTTAAATCAAAATCAGTATCTGGGTCGAATCAATCTAGAATAAGATTATACATAAATCCTCACTGCTTGATCTGTACTCTTCATTATTTACTGAATCTTATCTTAGAACACGCCCTAATGTTGAAGCATCAACTTCTGTTATTTAAAGTGGACGTCAAAAAATCATTTTGGTAGAAAACATTGAATTAAATATTTTAAATTATCATTTTATATCCGTTTTATTGCATTGATAGGCAGAAGAAGAATTTAAATTTAGCATTCCTGAATGTCTTTTAAATGGCTGAAAAATACCTACAAAATCCATTTATCCGTTAAACTTTGGCTTGAAACCAAATCTCAATTTTAATTTTTTGATCTTAGTATCAATTAACGAATTCTTCATTACATTAATAGTTACGAATATGATAATCAATGAATAATACGGCCTATGCATAATATCTCTTTTGAGATATTATGTTTTTTAGAAAGATAAAAAAAAAACAATGAAAACTCAATTGCCAAAGACTTAAAAGTTGATATCTTATATTCAGGTTCAATTTCAAAGGTTGAGTTGCTTGGTTAGTTGTTTAAATTGTATTGCTCCAATGAGGCACATTAAAAATTGTGTACTATGAAAGGAATCGCAAAATTCCAAGTACTTTCATTCTGTTATTCTTAAAATATATAAAAGAATAGTATTGCCATCATCCGTCCTTACTAAATAATTTAATTTTCAACTGCGAAAAATTTCGATTTCGGGGTTTTGATGAATTTCTGATTTCGAAACAGCTGAATAAAAAAAACATATACTGAGAATCCAGGATTCTCTGTGTATATCTGGCAACTTAACAATCTGGTCACTTTACAGTCTAGTACTTCCATATATGTGAGTATGCAAAGTTATAAAGAAAATATGTCTAGCTGAAGGAAGTTTTTTGTCTGTAATCTCCACAGGGTAAATGAGAGATTAAAAAGGAAAGTTACGATAAAGAGAAAGATGACGTACAACGTGAAGATAGAGTGCATGAAAAGTTTAATGGCATTAGGGAATTAAACTCTATAAAGAAGGTTAATTTACATAATAAACAGAACATGTAAATAACGAAGCTTTATTGTGCATCATCCTTAAAGATATTTTGTTGACACAATAAGGAACATCAAGTCATCCGTAGAAGAATAAATTGACATTAAATACAATCAATATTTTCAGCCAACTAGTTAGTTGTAATTGTATGATATAATTTTCGGTATTCTGCATTATTCGAAATGAACGTAAACACAATAATGAATTAAGAATACGTTCCGCAATTAAAATGCTTCTGTTAAATGAATTTTCATTAATTCGATGCTTTAATTAAACCATTATTGTTCTAATTTGATATTTTCTGGATTTTTTTTATACCCGTAATGTTATTTGTACTATATGCATATTTATGGCATGTTTGTAAGCATAATAAGATAGAGGGATTAGATTTAGATTATGTAGGGCTTTCTCACCTAAATTTCAAATATATGTCTGTTTTACGTGTGAACAGGAATATTTCGAAAACGCAGCAAGCAAAACAAGATGAATTTTAGTATATGATCTTAATACAGAAATCGCAGATTTTTGTTTACTTTTCAAGTATATCTATCAAAAGGTATATATTATTTATCTTTTTGTGTGTATATGTATAAGACAAATAATAAATAGCTATTCTGTAATTGGATGAAATTCGATATAAGATGACCTCAAAATGCAGACATAAGTAAAATTTCCCTCTAAACTGGATTGAAATCGACAATTGATGCTGTTTGTAATAAGGCGAAGCAAAACATAAAACGTCACGTTTTGTTATTATTAAAGAAAATAGATGTCAAAAATATTTTGCTGGTTTTACTAACCATTACTTTAACTATATAGTATGGGAGTTTACCATATTTGATGTTGAAGAAAGGGGAAACAAAAGTTTCTCTTTTAGTATTTTGAAGAAGTCTAATAAAACCCTTAAAGTACCTTAACCCTTAAAGTTTTGTGTTGCGAACTCTAAAAGGTAGTGAACACAACAGAAATCGAAGCTCATAAAAAAGACCACACTTGCCATATAGCACATCTCAGGACAACAGACTTCATTCTTTTTGCTTATTTTGAAGTATTTTTAGAAGATATAATCTGAAATATGGCGTTTTTATAACCGGTTAGGTTAAAAGACGGTATATTTTGTTCTAAAAAATACAAGGTTCTTCACAAATAAGCATGGTAATGCATGTTTTAGCTTTATCGTATACAGAATGTAAAAAAAAAAAATATTCAAAAGGTAAAAAATGACTTCGATATGTAGATGAATGCCTATGTTTTAAATCTTTCCTTAAAAAAAATCCAATTTTTTTAATTACATGGTTGTGTCTGTCTATCTGTTTGCGTGCGAGTGATTACTATAACTTATAATGAATATTAGACTAGGTTTTTTTTAACATTAAGACAAGAAATTTCAGAAGAAATCAGTCAACTGTTGACTGTTTGATTATCAATACATGCGTACATGTCAATACAATAACTCAAACCCGACGCAATAAAGAGAAATGAATGTCAATACATAATCTTTACTTTGAAATTATAGTATTAGATCCGCTCGGAAACGATACCGAAAACCCTCTGTTGAAGTAAAAAAACTTCGCGTGACAGTGAATCATAGAGAAATAGACACCAGTATTTCATCAGCTACACGAAATAAAACAATAAAACTGAAAAATAACCAAAGAGACAGGTTATTTTTTCCATCGATGTCATTGGAAACATAGACAGCAAAGATAGAAGGTGGTTACTTCAGCCTGTGATGTTTGTTTTTTGTAGAAAAAGGTTGTCTTATGCGGCGATATCCGTCTATTGCATGAAGACGAACTGCGTGTCCACCGACCGATTCGATGTCCTTGAAAGTATAGATAACAGATAACACAGATGGAAGGTGATTACTCCAGAGAATGGTGGATTTTATGGAAAGAGGGAATTTTAAGACATGATACATAAGCTTATCGTGTTATTGTACGGAAGAAACTCTTCGTCCAACCAACTAAAGTGATGACATTGCAAGCAAAGACAATGGAGATGGAAGGTAATTACTCCGGTGAGTAATGGCTGGATTTTATGGAAAGATGCAATTTCAGGAACTGATATCCATCCTTGAGGTGCCGTTGTACAAAGTACAGATCTTCCAACGTTTGCATTGGTGTTATTGTGAGAATAAAGAGCTCAATTGGAAGTTGATTATTCTGATGAATGATGAAAAGTGTGGTTCTCATGGAAAGAGGCCTGTGGTATGCATCTTTATGGTATCATGGTACGGGGAAATATCGATTAATCACCAGCGGAAGCGATGAAAATTCAAGGAGAGACAATACAAGTGAAAGATCATTGCTGCGGTCAAAGGTGGATAGCAGGGTTTATCATAAAAAGAGGACGTTTCAGGTGGTAGTATACATACTTAGTGTATTCTTGTACAGAGAGGAATCGTTTGACAATCGATCGAGATGATGTCATTGAAAGTACAGGGAACACTGATGGAAAGCATGTAGCTTGATTTGTTTTTAGAAAGAGGGACTTTCAGGGGTGATATCTATCCATATGATTCCGCTATTCGTAGGGAATTACTTGTTCGCCCATCAAGAGTATGTCATTACAAGCAAAGACAGTAGAGATGGAAGGGAATTTCGCCAGTGAGGTCTTAGGGAAAGAAGAATTTTCAGGAGGTGATACATATGCTTATGTTATCAATACACGGAGAGAAACTGTTTTGTTCACCAGATAGGAAATGTCACTGCAAGCATTTGATTTGATTTATTTGGGCTTTACGGGTTCATGAGTCAAGGTGTGGACTATGTAGCGTCAAATATTCACCATAATGAGCATTCCTTTCAAACAATAAAAAAGTTAAAAACCAAGCGAATTGTGATTGATCTTTTTGAACACGGAAATGTTACTGAGTCAGCTACTCTCTATTCATGACGGCATGTGCCTTCTGTGGGAAAGAATATACCATAGTCGGTGATGGCTCTTACGACTACATCTTAGTTTCTGTCAATGCTGTTGCGACGTCCGATCATTAGTATTTTTCTTTGGACAAGTCGGCGTAGTTGTCTATCGTTCCCTCAAGCAGTTTATATAAGAGGAAGAATCAGCAACATATTTTATTCTAATGACGGAATGTTTATTCTCCCTTTTGATACCTGGTCAAAGAACTTATAATAAATGAAAGACACGTGTTCAGCTAGTGAAACACTTAAGTTTAGTCAACGCCCATTTGTTCCCAGTTTTACAAGACAGTACATTTTCCTATAAAAAAGCATAGTCGTCTTTACATACTCTTTTATAAGATTATAAACGACAAGTCCTTGCTTTTTAATACTACATATAAGTGATTTTAATACTCTCTGGAAACAGCAAATCTCATTAAAATTGCTGGCAAAAATATAATACTCTATCTTGTATGTATCAAAGTGCGCAATCGATCATTCCTAAAACGTCTGACAAATGGCCGTATAATTAACTGTTTCAAAAGAGGTAATAAATCGCATCATTCATTAAGAAAGAAAGTAATTAAAAATTCTACTTCTCTGGGATCCATTTTATTAGCAATGATAGGTAAGATTGATCACAACATAAAAAATCAGATATCTGACAGCTAATTACAATTATTGTTGTCTCATGAATGATAATTATAGCAGGTAATTAATCATTACATATTTTAGCAAAATATGCGTGCTGATAAAAGAAAGAATTTCTAAAATGTAACATTCAAAGAAAAAATATTTTAGTGTAAATTCATGTTATGATGTATAAGATTTATGAAAAATACAAGTCTATAAATTTTTCTAACAAAATTTCTTATATGATCTTATTAATTTGAATACTTATAATTATTACGAGAACAAAGCTATTCATCTGAAGGAAAGCTGATGTAATCTTTTTTTTTACGTTATTTAAACCAAATACTTAGTAAAGTATTCTCAAATTAATTAATATAATTAAGAATATTAGAAATTTAATATTCAGTGATTACATAAAAATTAAATATTCAGGTCAATCTTAGAAATTTAATATTCAGGTAATAGAAATTTAACGTTCAAATTTAATGCTCAGAAATTTATGGATGAAGTATCAGCGAAAAATCTATAAATCAATTAATACTGGGAGAATACTTAAAAATGTAATGCGCATTGAAGTATCCATAAATTAATTAATACGGAGAAAACAATAAGAAAGTAATTATTCAATGAAGTATACGAAACAACAAAGACAATTTATTAATGTATTTATTAGTTGATACTTCTTTGTGTACATTATTTGATGTCGGATTACGATAAAATTGATTTTTAAATCATCATTAATAATCGATACAAAATTTAATTACTCTTCGGTAAGTCTCAAAAATTACATTATTTTTCTAGGTTTGATTTCTCACAAAGGAAAAAAAAAATAATATGTCTAAGGTATTTATAAATTTTTTTGGAACTCCTTAATATTTATTAATAGTATTTATTCTTAACTATCGTAAACGGATTTCATAGTACTGAAAAACGCGTTATTGAATGGCATTGAGAATGTGAGCGATAGTAATGTAATGGTGCAACTACAATAATGCTTTACCGCATAGTCTCTTTCATAGTAACAATAGCTGACTGGATGAATACCGGATGAATGGCATCTAATCCCGGTGACAAAGCGACTTTTGGGGACAAAAATAACCTAGAATATTCGAGAATGACATGCCTTAAATAGGGCTGCATCTCCGACTTTTATGCTATTGTTAGACTATCCTTTACCCTGCCACAAAATCAAAAAAAAAAAATCAAAAAACCGGGAGACAGATTTGAAGTGAGTGAATAGTTTTGATCGCTTTGTGCTGTTACAGTTGTTTATTACCGATTTGATGCTTTTTTGCTGATGTTTATCGCAAGTACCGTTCTTGCGCATGCTTCTGCTCTATTTCCTTACTATGTATTTATTTTTCATGTAAAATAAACAGGTTTTAACCGCTTTATCTTTTAGACTTGTACCATACTCATCTTTAAACCGACTTCCGTTCAGTACTCATGGCACTTGAATAAAGAAGAATCAAGATCAAAGGAATGTCATAAACACAATATAAAACTCTATTGGATTAATACTCACATTGGTATAATGGGTACCGAGAATGCACTCTATACAGTCAAAAAAGCAACTAACAAAGAAAGGATAGATTTTCATTTCTAAATATGAATAAGTCATGGATTAAATTAAGCGAAAATGGCAAATTAGATGGTTGGTTTGTGTGGTTTATTGGCACAACAGCCATATTTGGCCATACTGCGCCAGCAAATTAGATGGGAGTTATCTAATAATTCACAGTTTCTTTTGGGCTAATTGTCTCCAGTGAGTCTGAAAAGACGCCAAGAATACTTTTATATAGATCAAATTTTAACGACTCATGGTTGTTTCCCAAAATAAAGTCGTTTCTTTGAATTGGTATTGACAAGGAAAAGTCGTTTATAGTGGTATTGACGTAGGAAATAGTGAGTATTATATTTATGGTTTCTCAAAGTACAGACAAATTTATGAGAAAAAAATTTTCCAAAAAATTTAAAGAACTATAGGAATTTTTGAATTGATATAGCATAAAAAGAAAAAATTGGGATCAAAAACATAGTACAAAATATATTGGAAAAGCTTTTGCATAATAATATTTAATACAATACTTACATATAAATGTTGATTCGTGTGGTACATATTAATTACTAGCCGCCTTTGGCGACCAACCGGTTCGCCAATCTTAATGCTTGTTAAAATTTTATAATTAAATATTTTATGTTACTCCTATTTTCAAGAGCTTATTTCTCAAAATATTTTAAAGCTTCAAATTTTGATAGTCATATAATTTACTCATAATATTATAAAGGCCTTCAGCCATAACCTTAAAATATATATCTCTCATTTTCTGTTAGCTCTCGTAGAATTTATGTTTTAAATTAAAGTGCAAACAATTAATCTGCAATTAATATAATAATATTTTTTACTGAAACGAAGCATTTTTTTTAAATATGAGTACTGAAAACAGAGTCGCTGTATATTTAAACCTTATGGCCATTAAAGATTGTCTTTCTTAATTTATATAATATCTCAGGATGTTTTCAACAAAATTTTCTCAGATTCATCATGAACAGATCGATTAACTAACAATGTTTAGTTTTAAATGCATCAAACACCAAGAAAATAAACAGAATCGTTTGAAATAATCTGTTGAAAACATATTAAACTTACAAAATCCGTTAACTTAATAAAGCTTCAAATCCGTTGAAATTAGTTGTCAACAATCAGAACACAATGCGCATGCGTGCATGCAACGTCAATTATGGTAAAGCAAATGCGTGAATTTCACCGCCAGTTCGGGTAACGCTATGCAGATTAGAAATATTTAATTTCCTTTATTTTGTTTTATTTTAATTCAAAGTTACATCAAAATGAATCTGAAAGATCGATTAATTAACAATGTTTAATTTTAAATGCATCAAACATTAAAATAAACAGAATCGTTTGAAATAATCGGCCACAATTTTTTTAAGCCTAAATTCTTTAGTGTGGGAAAAAATACTGAAGCCTTACTCATTTGGCGATGGGGAAACGAAAAGATTGTTTGGCGAGAAAGGTAGTTTTTAATTAATAGTTAAAATTCTAATTAAAAATTCAAAAAATGAATTCCCGACCTCCAAGGTATACATGTGCTAAATTTGATAGCTGTTATCAATAGTATTTTAAAGTATCTTTTATTTATATTATTATTCTTTAGTCTTATGGCAAGTGCCATTTTATATTTACTTATATTATTTTTCCTTGTTTATCTTATACTTTTATTGCTATTATCTTATATCTTTTATTATATTTGTTATTCTGCACTTTACTTTAATATTTATCCTTTCAAAATTCTGTTAGAATTGCAGATCTCTTTGTTCTTGAATTTTCACTTATTATATCATTTTTGCATTATATTTTATTAATATCGTTTGCAGTTATAAAATAAAATGAATATAAAACTCTCTACTGTAACCGTCTGATTTGTTCTGTTTGTGTCGATTTTCGCTCGATTGTTTGTAATCTACCCTCATATATACTTTGAATTAGTCGGATTTCACTACGTTATATACTTTCATCATCAACAGAATGGAAAATAATCAAGGGCGAAATATTTTGCACAGCATTCAACCCGCGGATTAATTTTGGATTTTTCGAAACATAGTCTTGATTGGAGAATAACCACAATGTTTTTGATGTTTTAAGACAGGACTAAATCGGAAATTTAATCAAGCAATTAGTTTTAACGTAAATGAAGTAGAGTGCATCTAATGCCCGTAAAGAAAGTGCAATATAAAAAAGGCTTCTAATAATAGAAAGAAACAAAAAAAAAAATGTTAACCATAAAAATATGTTTCGTTCCGAATTTTCTCAAAAATATTTTTTTTTCTATTTATAATTTTTTTAATTTTAAGATAAGTTTCTAATTAAAAGTTAATTATAACTAACTAACTTTTAAACTAACATAAATCTTAATAACCGGGTGTTAGATTAACCAGTTAAAGAATTCAAGACAACACATGATGGCGATTGGAGTTTTTCTTTTCTCCCCAAAAATGCAATGAAAGTGGAAGAAGACCAGCTTCTTTTCCAGGCCCATGCATTATGGCCGGAAATTAACTTCCTCGTGCAGAGGAGCGTGGATATAGGTAATTTCCTTCCATTAATCGAATTATCTCGTTCAAGTATCTTCCACTAGAAGAAAACAAGAGACCTTGTCAAGCTCTATGCCTGGAATTAAATCAGAAATCAGCGTCCAAGAAATTATGAAAGCGGGCAAAATTGGTGGTTTATTAATAATTTTTCAACACAGCAGGCTTTCAGCAGATTTTTGATTGTTTGCTTGCTTGTTAATTGTGTTTGTCCAAAATATAAGATAATAGGAGAATAACTTGAAAAGACATTTCAAATTGCGTAGGAATTCCTTTACGGATACGAATTATGAATGTCTTTTATGTTCAATTTGAATTCTGAATACGACTTCGGAACTTTCAATACGAATTACGAATTCGAAATAAGAATTCGGAACTGTCAATATGAATTACATTTACGAATATACATAACTTTCAATATGAATTACTCTTCAGTACGAATTAGGAATGTTCATCACGGATCTTTTTTCGTATATGAAGTATATCAAGAAGAAGAATTATTCATTTCAACAATTTCTACCTTTAGATTTAATTTTCTATGTCTGAAAGTCTTTTTTATATTTTCTAAATTAGACATAATTTTTATTTTTAAAAAATTACCGATTTCGAGAAAATATTTGTAGAATACTATATACAATAATTCAAAATTGATTAAGTTAGTTGAAAGAAATATATATATATAAAAGGAGTTTTTAAAGAAATGGAAATATAAACATAAAGTTTGATTGAAATTTTTTTTTCAAGAATTGCCACCTTTAGATATAATTTTCTGTATAGGAAAGTCGTATTTGTATTTTCTAGATTAAGACATAATTTTTCATTTCAGATTTCCCTAACTCCGAGAAACTAGTTGTAGAATGTTGCATACAATAATTCAAAACTAAATACACTTGTCCAAAGAATTAAAAAAAAAGAATTTTTAAATTCAAATTATAGACCAGAAGTTTAAATGAAGTTGCAAACGAAAAACAAAATAGTTTTTCAGAAATTTCAAACGAAAAACAAAACAGTTTTTCAGAAATTTCTACCTTTATGTTTAAGTTTATATATCTGAAAGTCGTATTTTTGTTTTCTAAATAAATATATAATTTTTAAGTTTTAGAATGCACAGATTCCAAGAAACCAGTTGTAGAATACAGTATATAATAATTCAAAACTAAATAGAACAATTGAAAGAAAAATTTTAAAAAACGAACTTTTCAATCTAATTATAGACTTAAAGTTTCAAACGAACTTTAGCAACAGGATGTTTATCTACCGATATGTGTACAAATAACTGAATAAAAGAAAGAGCTAATTGATAAATTTTGGAATGTGTACCTAATCAGAAATTGGGGATTCAGACCTACATTTAGGAGAAATTCGTCAATGAGAAACATGTCCATATATTAACAGATATGGAATGGTAATGAATTCCATTTGATGCGAAAACGAAAATGCTGAGAGCTAGAGAGCTGAAATCTGGCATATAATTTCATCAACAGAACAGAAGATTTGTTTTACATACTAAACCAATGTCAAAAATTGATTGCTTTTTGATCTATTTACTTCTTGAAGACGAATACTATTCCTGAAAAACACAAGTAGCTATATTAAAGAATTTTAGTACAGGGCATTCATACGGAAATTCTAATTATGCTCCAAAAGTTGATCGAAAAAGTCAAAATGGTGGAATAAAATTCATAATGTGCTCTTTTGAAAAAGTATTTAGGAAATACTATCTCTCATTTCTGCAATATTTTGCAGAAACAAATTTATCAAAAAATGTATATTTTGAGGCAAGTTTCCCATTACATACAATCTCTAAATTTTTTCTCCGCTTAAGTGAATATATTTGATTGGAATATCTCTCATTTCAGACATTTCATTATTTCTTATCAGAAATTATCTGTGAATTTAGTACGGAAAGTTAATCATAAAACAACCTTCGTTCAAATAAATTAACCATGAAATCTCGTCTAAATTATAATAAATACGCGTTAGTTTAGCATTTATTGAAAATAAGATGGGGGATGACGGAGATGAGAAAGTTCTTTGCATCCTAAATGGCCGAAAAAAGAAAAGATTTTTATCATTTCATGTTCTCCAAGCATGTATATTACGACCGGAAATTAACTTCCTCCTGCAGAAGACCGTGAATATAGGCAATTTCCTGTCATTAACCGAATTATCTCCTTCGAGTATCTCCGATATGAAAAAAGAGAGCTTGTAAAACTCTTAACGTGGAGTAGAAAGAAGTCAGTACCGAAGGAGTTAGATCAGGAGAGGAAGGAAGATGATTTGGCTCTGATGGATATTTTTTAAAATGAAGATAATCAGTGTAATAGTCTTTTCTTCTTTTAGAAAACTTTAAGGCAATAGATGATTTGCTTATATAAGAAAGTACTCATTAATCTTTTTCCTTTCTCGTATACGAAGTATATAGAAAATATTGTAATAGTCAAAAAAATTCGAATTCGAAATTTTGGTGAATTTTCAAGGTTTAGACACCCCTGAGTTCAAAAAATCCATTTTCCCTATTATGTCTGTTTGTCCGTCTATCTGCCAATGACAAACTTAAAAACACTTTGAACTAGGCGGATGATATTTGGTATAAAATCTTTATACCGAATTTATAGATTTCTATAAACTTCTAAACGAATTCCGTTCAAAGGAAGTCTGTACGTCTGTTTGAATATAAGTTAATTCAGTAACTACAAAACGAAAAGAGCTACAAAAATAAAATCTGGTAAACAGCTTTAACATCTATGACCGTCATAGTGTGAGCCAAATCCGACAAGTTGTTGGACGTCTGTCGGTCTGTATTTTTAGAAACATATAAACGCAATAATTCAAAATCGGAATGAGTTAAATATATCAAATTCCGTTTAGCATTTTTGACTACAAGTGTAGTTTTGTGTAAAATTTTTATTTTACTCAATTGGGAAAAACGTGTTTAAAATATAAATTCCACTTCAGGATTCTATGAACCATATGTCATAATTTAATCAGGAAAATACTCGCCAAAAATGGCACGATATATTTAGTAAAATTCACGCCAAAGATTAACATATCGGGACTATTGTACGCTGTTGTCATGTAAGGTGTTCCCTGACATAACACTTTTTTGATACAGTATGCGAGACAGTTTTGGGGAGACCACTCCCGCTGATTATTGCATTCTAATACACAAAATATATAAAAAAAATAAAGTATTGTCATTTTTTAAAAATTAGACTTTAATAATTTGAACTTTAATATTTCAGCCCCCCCCCCTCCACGATTTAGAACTTTCTAAAGCCAAAAGCACCAATTGTAGAATTATGTATGTTTATGAGCACATTAAATCGGAAATGGAATAATCTAAACGCATATCATTTAAAAATAATTAACGGAATCATCAATTAAAACTAATTAATGGAATAATTAACGCGTGACATTAAAACACATAAGCAGACGATCGTAAATCTAATTAGAATTTAGAATCAAATATTCTCGGTCATATAGCGAAGAATATAACAAGTGAACATGAGATGAAATTCTACATTACCTGAGATCTCGCATAACACCATTTAAGGCTATTCCATCTCCAAATAATAACAGATTTCATACACACAAGTTTCTCGCACACCACGTATCAATAATATTAAAGATAATCTTATAGTCTATACAATAAGGAATAGAGTGTAAAAATAACACTCCGTGGAATTGTTTTTAATATATGTTATAGAATCTTGTTCTTATAATTCTTATTCAACAATAATTCAATTTTCTAGGTTTATATTTGATCATGGTTAAGTGTGATTTGGATAATGTTAGGATAATTTGGATGTTGTGAATGTTATAAAAGTGAATCAGTGGAAAATATAAAATTCTGTCAAAATAGAAAAAATTCAGACGTAATGTACTTTCTTTTATGAGTAGAAATGCTTTTACATATTATTCAGGAGATTATAATGATAATGATCTGAAAATGGACTTTTTTTAATTTATATATATATGTACAAAGAGAAAGAGAGAGAGATAAAAGAAATTTATAGACCGAATAGAGGAAACTATGGTATTTTTAGGTTTATTTCATCACGAAAGGCATATTAAGTGCAAGAAGCGATAATAAAGCTGGCATCCGTTTACATCGCGATGCAAGTGCGAAAGAGACAGAAACTTTTCCCTTCAGTGATTTTACTATAAGAGTTTGATGGAGTTTTCTTTGACAAGTGCCTATTTAGGCAATTGGACTCTTGGGTAACTTTAAAAGAATTCTGTAGACATTAAATGTTTCTATACCTTCACTAGGAACGTGAGAAAATGCTAAGATCAACAGTTTTTTTAAGCTCATGCAGAATTAATTGAATAAAATAAATAATGATAAGACTTAAACACAAGCAGCTATCAAACATTTCTAAACTGGTGTAAATTGAATATGTATGAGCAATTAAATGTATTGTAGAAAAGCGTTCAAAAGTTCAAATTCATTAAATAAAATTTAGACTTTTAGTACTAATACTAAATAGAAATTTATCCTGAATAAAAAAAGAAAAAAATCTAGAAAGCTCCATACTAATCTTCAACTGGCAAGAAAATGGAGCAAGCAACCGATAATTAATAGAATAAGAACCGCACTGAGAGCGGATTCAATTCAAAGCAAGTCATTAGGGATACATTTTGACTTTCCATTTAATGACCTGCCTTCTAATGTGTTGCAACATAAAAACACTTTAATCTTTTTCTTTCTCTCTTAAAAAGAAAAAAGAGTCGAGGGTAATTAACATGGGATTGGCATGTTGGAAGCGTATTTACCGTTTCGGCATAAGAGCGAATGGATGTGGAAATAAAACGCTGCGTGGGTGATCCTCATTTAACATGCATGGAATTAACGTTTTTGTGAAGTCTTTTGCTGGAAGAAAATTTATATTTATCGAATAATGAAAATAATCGGATCTAATTATTTACATTGGATCAGAAATGTTTCACTTGGTTCGCAAAATTTGCTGTTGATGTGAAAATTGTTCTGAAGATACATAAAATATTCATTCATAAAACAATATCAATACGAAACTCGAACTCTTTTAACTTAGATTAAGTATAACATTCATGTTACTTGAATTTATATACATTTTTTCGTATGTGCAAATTCCATCTCATTTTTATTGATGAAATTTTGTAATCAATATTTTAATCAGATGATGATAAGCTAAAATAATATAAGTGCTTGCAAGACAGGATAGCTCATTATTTAAATAATATGAACTTTAATTATCATTTGATTGTATAGTTTTAGGTTTTGCTTAATTTTCTATATAGTAATAAAATGTGAATTATATTAAGATTTGCCTAGAATAAAATAAAATATAATTTTTACAAACGATAAAAGGCATTAACTCTTATTATTTAAATTCTTATTATAAAAATGAGAAAACTCAGTTTAAAAAAAATAAGGTTAAAGCAACAATCAGAGCCAGCACTAACTGACATATTAAAATCATTCGGAATTTTGTTTCTTTTATAACATACTTATCACCTGTGACAGGTGTGTTCGTCCGGTATGATGATTTTTCTTTCCGTCTGTAAAACTAATAATATAGATTACAATTATCTACACTTTCACCTTGTTATTTGATAAGAATTAAGAAATTAATTTAGTGGAATTAATCGACTACAATTGGTTATCAGTCGTGCCAATTACAAAGTGAAATGAAATTAGAAAATAAGGAATTAAAAGCAGAAGCGTGATCAGCAAAACAATAATATTAGTTGGAATTTTATCGTATAATTAAAAATATTGTTATAAGTTATGTGTCAAATCATGCTTAAAATACCTCATTCTATTTAGAAAATAATTGTAGGGAAGTAAAATAAGTAGCATTAAAAAAGTATTTTTATTTTTATTTTTTAGAAATTAAAGGCTATTTTTTGAAATAATGAACTCGGAAGATAAATTAAAAGATCAAAATCTTACTTGCTTTTCATTTTTAATTAAATACTCTTGAAAAAGATTTCCAAAGTTAACAGTGATATTACTTCTCTCATGAAGATGTACGTAACACACACTCACACACACACACACATATATATATATTCAAATTTTAATTAATTTCCCAATTTTAACTTTAAATTTGCCCATCTTATTTTACTCTTAAATTTTTATTTATTTCCTGATCCTAATATTTATTTGATTATTTCCCAGACATACTCTATAAAGTTGTTGCTGAGTCTGCAATCATCACGCTACAAACGAAAAAGTAAAAATCCCTAACTTTGATGGCATTACTTCCAAAGAAACCTAAGATTCTTCTTCCTAAATCGGCACCTGTCTAAGAAATCTGTATTAAAATCTCCTAATAAAAACCCTTTACAAACTTTTCTCATGCGTCCTTATGTAAGCAGAAGTGTTTCATCTGTTCTGCGTGTGTACAAATCATGTCCTCCTGCGTAAAAATAAATTAAATTTAAGTTCAAACTGGCATTCCTTTGGAGTTTTCTTTTTTTTTTATGATATTCAGTGGGTCATCTTCATTGTCAGGTTTATCGGTGCTTAATTCTCTCCTAATTTTTTTTGAAATCCAAATTTTTGAAAAATAATTCCTTTTGGTAATTACTGCTTATAAAAGCAAATTATGCTAACATTGATTTTTATTATCTTGTTTTATCCTTGACAAAGCGATACTGAAAATTCTAAATGAAATTTTACCCTTTGCCCCCTTATTATAATTTGAATGATTCTACGAGGAGCGTCTATAACTGAATAAATTAAATTTACAAAGATTCAAATCCCTAACATTAATATTTTTAATAATATTTACGATATATATATTGTCAAGAATATGCAAAGAATAACAAATCAAAAAGTAACACTATATAAAGTTTATGAGAGCAATATGCAGGCGAAGAACT
>JAPMOR010117404.1:644-13321 GCA_026543865.1 Argiope aurantia
CTAAGTCCGACGAGGCCTAACGTCCTCCGACTCCGTGTGGTGTGGAAACTTGGAAGGGGATGCCAGCTCTGGGGTCGTTCTTGTGATCTGACCGATGTTCAAAGTTACGAGGTCCGTCTCAAAAAATCAATAGTGTTGCTTTAAAACGGCGCGTTAATATAACTAAACTAAACTAGAAAATTGCAGTAGGTTTTTCAGTATTCTGCATCGAGAATGAAGAAAAGTTCAGCCCAAACAGAATCTTCCAAAATGAAAATGAACCGACGCGAGAAATGGCTGAGAATTGACTTATACAGGGTGTTTCAGTAAACCGTTTCAGAATTTCTGAGAGGGGTAGGGTACATCCTGACGAACCAAAATCATATACCCATGGGCAGTCAGAAATGCTTTCCTGACGCGGTAGATGGCATTGTGCGAAAAGTTCGAACTTTCGTGCAGGGAATCTTCATTTCGCACAAGAACGCCAAGTTAGTAGGATGGATGATTACATGATCGCAGAGTTAGCCGATATGCATTTGGCGTACGGGGCTGCAAATTGTAGTGGGCCAGCCGCACAGCGTTTGTACGCGGAACGATATCAAACGAGGCGTATTCCCAGTCATAACTTCTTTGCAAGACTGCACCAGAGATTAGCTGAGACAGGTTCATTAGAAAGAGCTCACAGAGACAGGGTAAGAACAACATGGACTGCAGACGCCGAACAGAATGTGCTGCATCATGTACAGGGGAATCCAAGAACGAGTACACGAAGTGTAGCAAACGCACTCAGGGTTTCCCATTGCAGCGTCTGGAGGATTCTCCGAGCAGAAGACATACATTCGTTTCACGTGCAGCGTGTCCAGACACAGAAACCGGAGGATTATGTACATCCTATTGCTTTCGCACAGTGGTACCTGGGAAAATGTGCTACAAATCCCCCTTTTCTTGCTGAAGTGTTGTTTTCCGATGAGGCATCCTTCACAAGGGAAGGAATTTTCAACACACATAACGACCATATCTGGGCTGTCGAGAACCCGCATGCAATACGACGTCGTGGAGCACAGAATCGATTTTCGGTCAATGTATGGGCCAGTATTGTGGGAAATCATCTCATCGGACCTTACCTGCTACCGGGTCGTCTAACCGGACCTACGTACTTGCTCCTTCTGCAGCAAGTATTGCCACAACTTTTGAGAGATGAACAGATTTCTGCATCGACGCAACAGACAATGTGGTTCCAACACGATGGAGCCCCTGCCCATTATAGTGGAAATGTTCGTAACTACCTGGATGTCACATTTGGTCAACGGTGGATAGGACGTGGGGGTCCGATCCACCGTTGATTTTTATTTCTGGGGTCATATGAAATCGCTAGTTTATGACACCCCTGTTGACACTGCTGAGGAGCTCGTTGCAAGAGTCGCAGTAGCTGCCGTAGAGATTCGTGATATGGCTGGAATATTCCAAAATGTTCGGATGTCCATACGTCGGAGATGTGAGGCGTACATTGTAGCCCGTGGAAGAAACTTCGAACACTTACTTTAATCCATGTACTTTTTGCTTCTTTTCATGTATTATTAAAACGATTTCTTATTTACTGTCTCTTTTCTTTATGGTGCTTCTGTGTACAACACCGCTTCAGGAAAGCACCCCACATTGCTCTATGATTTCGAGTTGTCAGGATGTACCCTACCCCTTTTAGAAGTTCTGAAACGGTTCACTGAAACACCCTGTATATTTACGCAGTGGTATTTGTGGTAATGGCGCGCATCATGAGTATACATAAAATATAGCCAGGAACACTTTTATTGTTATTAATTTATAGCATCATAAGAAATTTCGTACTTTTTTTCCTAAGTAATACATTTATTTCTTCATTGATTATCTGGATATTCTTTATCGATCTCATAAATATCGCCTATTAATTCAGAAAATTTAATAGAAATTGAATTGTTTCGGTAAACTTTATTAATTATTTTCAACCTCGTCTTTCGCAACAATCCTTTAATTGGCAAAAGGTGAAAAATTGTGATAAAAGAATTTTTGTGTGCACATATTTAGAAGAATAAGTGTAATATATCTTTATGTTCATTGAAATTTTTAATTAATTAACTATTTGTTAGAACTTAATTATTTTTTTAATTATTACGAAAACAATTCTGTAGTAAAACATGTTTACATATTCATGAAATTGAAATATATTTACATATCCATGATTTGAAATTGGAAATTCCCATAAGAATCACTGAAACAAGTTGCTTCTGATTAATAAATAATGGGTTAGTGAAATGCAGAATTTTTTAACTTGCCATTAACATTGAATAAAATTTTTTAAATGGTTAAAAACGTTCTTCATAACAATTTTCACACGCGGGTAGTATTTTTCAGGGTAGAGTGACAAAAGTGAATTCAAGGAAATTTTGAAAAAAATATTTCAATCGTTTCCAATAAAACATCGTAATAATTTAACCACAGAAACTGAAACCCTTTGACCAACTCTCCATACTTTAAAGAATTAAAGTACTGAGAAATTTTATCATATGATAGTTTCAGTTCTTGAATGAAAAATATTAATTTTCTTTCTGTGTCAAGGTTTTTATCAAAAACAATTGGGTAGTGTGCACACTTTGATTTTCTCTTACACTAACACAATATGCTAGTTTTGTGTTTGACATATCGAAGATCTCTTCTCTTTGATAAGTTAAATTTATAATTTTATACAGATAGAATGAACCCTTGTTAAATGCTGGGTCATTACCATCGCCCAGTAAAATCGTATTCTGAAATGTTATCTTTTTATGGAAAAACGAAAAATTAAATCAGTGCTAGCCGTCATTGTCAATCAGCTGTTTGCTCACGATGTTATTGCATTATTAATAATCCTTTCAAAAAACATTCACGTAAAGTATCATATCACAAGAACGATGAAGTTTTATTTTAAACTATACGAAAACAAAATAGAGATGAGATTCTGGTTGGTTATTTATGTTTTCAAAGTCGTAAAATTATTTGGAGAATAAAACTGGCGAAAAACTTGTAATTGTCGAAGCTGTTAAATTAACGAAATTTTAAGACCATGGGGAAATTTTGAGATGAGCATTTAGTGGGTATCTAGAAAATATCATTTTTTATAAAACAAAAATTGGCGAAATCAGTAGTACCGTGGCACTCTATCAAGCTCTTACCCATAGAAAATGTACAGTGATATAGCGGATTTTACTCTTGAAAATGAAAAACAATGAGAGATAGATGATCATTGATGATAGTATATTATAAAGTCATAAACTTTCATTAAAATGGATGTCATAAGCTTTTCATAACCAATGGTCGAGGGCTGAGGGGGTGTTATTTTCTTCTTATTCTTTTTCGCACAGTAAGCTTACAAAGTGAAAGTAACTAAAAAATTCGAACTCAAAGTTGAATGAATTTTTATAGCATTTTTTGTAAATAGATCAATGAGACAATTTTTTTTTAATTTGGTGATTTTTGCTTGGTATAATGAATGATGTAACTTTTTAAATGTTTAATAGTAAGGAATGTGAAATTTAAATACGCATTTCATAAAGTTTCCTCTTCTTTCTTTACTTAGATCAATTTCTATCGCAAAATCATATAGATTCTCGGTTTTTCTCAATAATCCGCTCATATAAATTTCTTTTTAAATTAAAAGTGCTTCATTTTCTTTTTTATTGACCCTACTTTCACTGTTACAATTCTTAATTCATCACATCACGTTTAATTCTTTACATTTGTTCCTTTGTACGCACGATTTTCAGTTCTATTTTCAATATAGAAACAAGCTTGTAGTTCTGAAGTGTACCACGAATGAGTAAAATCAAAATCACACTCTATTTTTTTCAAAAATTCATTTACTTCCTTTTCGTAATAAAAACTTTTCTTCGGCTTCTTCATTGTTGCTGCATTCACTGTCTAATAATATTACAAAGTTTTCTAATTCTTCATTCGTCATCTTCGACTAATGCTTGAATTTCGCATTCTTTCGTATCTCAAGTACCTTAGGTAATCCCCAAATTTCTTTTCCAATTAGTATGAATTTGATTTTCAAAATCAAAACACGGTCATAGTTCTATATGCTCCACATATGAAGGAAATTCAGGTGGTGGACAAAGTATTTAGAAACAATTAAAATAAGGCGAATTAAAGTTGATGCGAAAAATCGCATCAAACAGATCAGCGGATTTACTGTACTCGATTTTAGAGTAAATTTTTCAGATAAAAATTTTATTTGTGAGTTATTATATTCACATACATATGAATAAATTGACAGGAAAACTATATATAGAAGTACTAATACGAAATTTGATATATTTCCGCACTTTTAGATCAAAAATAAAAACGCATCCAGCTGGGTATTTTTCAGTTATCATGTTACCATATATACGGATACAAATATACTGTCTTCCATTTGTTGAATTTTGTTCGAAATTCTATATAATATGCAATTTTGATAGAAAAAGCATACATTGTGTTATATTCATCTAAATTGTACGTGTCTTAAAATGGCGTTTATGTTTACAGGAAAAGATTCTAAATATTTATTTTACGAAATCAAGGAGTTTAAAATTATTGAAAAACTTGAAGTCAAATCTCTTAATGATTACAATAATTTTTTCTTTATTAAAAAAAGAGAATTAAAGCAGGAATATAAATACATTTATTCTGCTAATTTGTCTTTAAAATTACCACGAATGGAAGAAAAGAATAACAAATATCTCATCAAAAGACAAGAAAATTAAAGAAAATGAACTAAAATTGATATTCTGACAATATGAAGTTTAGTTTTCCATATATTAGTACGATATGTTCCAAGATATAGCTTAACGAATAAAATCTCCAGTATTTTATTTCATTTACATCACATAACCTAAAAAGGATTTACTCAATATCGAATTAGAACATATTATACTTTCAACACAGACTTGAGATTAACAAATGCTCTCTGCCTTTCTTTAGTCTTTCAAGTAATTTCATTCTTAAGTGAGACTTTTAATTAAGAATAATATCTTAAAATAAAGATCAAATTGACTTTTTATATAAAAAAATTCAAACTGAAACTGAATATTTTAATGCAGTTGTAAATTCCGTCACATAAGGAATTTATGAAGCAGACTTATCCAAGAACTTTCTGGAAAATGTTGTTTTAAGACCTCCAGCAAAAATAACAATTAATTATTTTCTGAAACAAAGTAAGTAAAATAGATGAAATGTTTGCTTCATAAAATCCACAGTTCCAATATTCGAAAAACACTTATGTTAAAATTTCAGTACATTCTTATGGATAAAAAGTGGCTGATATTCATTTTTAATAAATTTTTAACGAAGCATGCATTTAATCAGTGTCATTTAATTATAAGCACTATTAAAAATAGTTACATAATCAATTGTTCTGATTTTTTTAAACAGAAATAAGTCACCGATGGTATTCATCGCAGATGGTTTGCCAAGAAACTGAATGTGTTTGATTTAAATTAAATTTCTTATACATAACTCGATGCCCATGATTCACTCGAAAAACGAATTTAAAATTAAAAATTATTAAAAATTAAAACCCTGTCATTTAATAGCTTTAAACCAGTGCTGTTTATTGTACACATGACTTTTCCACCATAACATTGTAATAAAATCAAAAACTACAGTGCCTGATTAATCAGTTTCAAATTGCACACTGTCTTATAAAGGCACTTTAACTTCACTGTATGCTACCTCACACAAACTGCCCGAATATTAAATAAAATCTTTCTTTTTCTTTTTAGCACAGAAGGAAAATCACGTGATTAGGTTGATGAAAAAAACAACAAAAACAATTCAAATATCATTAAAACAATGAAATTTATTGTTGAAAAATGTACAAAAAATTCAAACATTACCAAAATTTTTTTTAAAAAAATGGAGTAAAAACTAATATCAAAATATTGTTTGAAAGGATTTAAAGAATCATATTGTTAAAAAACAGTTTTTTAAATTTTAAAATCAGTTTTATACAATAATAATTTCGTGAAAAAACAAAATGCCGCACAATTGTTTATTGATTAAACTTCTAAATAAAATTTTAAACTAAACCCTCAAGAATGTGCATTTTCATCCTGCGAAGTGTACTTTCATCGAATTTAGAAATTAATTAAAATTCTTATATAAGTAAGTAAATAAAAAAATTACTATAATTTTTTGAAAAGTTTTTTCAAACTGAAGTATTTTTAATTGATTTTTGTTCAATAACAATTCATCATAAGCAAGACAGATAAAATAAGGTTTTTAGCATTTTACAGAAAATGCAATAAGCAATAATTATCAATGTAATAATGCTGTAACACGATTTCTATATTTGTTTTTTACTAACGAACAGCGATATTTTTTTTATTGTAGTTTCTTATTTCAAATTCATTTTTACTTGACAACTTCACGACGATAATACAGAGTGCATATGACAGCTTCATATTTTATTCAGAATAAAAAAATATTATTCTGATGAATAAATTAAAAGAATAATTGCGCAATTCTAATAAAGTATTCGTTTTTTTTTATTACTCTTTAATGAGGTTGCCGTCATTAAACCGCACGGGCTAGAAAAAAATTCAAAAATAATTTCTCGAACTTTTAACTGACTCTCTTTTTCAAAAGAACCTATTCCCCTAAGATCACCGGCATACACACGCGCGCATCTCAAATTTCCCATTTGCTACACCCAATCCCTAAATCAAACGCAAGTAACCCATCGCCAAGAGTCGCCAAGACAGAAGGCAAAACCGACGCCAACACTGTCACTCCTCGTGGCGAACGAAATCGAGAACTGACACAAGGAAAAACTTCGAAACAGAGTTAGCTGTGCCCGCTGCGTTGCCTTATCGCAGTCCTACGTACATCCGGTCAACATGTATGGCATGTTACTGGAGAGTATCCAGCACTTCGTCCAAGAAGAGTACGGAGAGGAGGTCTGGAACCAAGTCTTGGAAGAATCCGGCTTCAAGAATGCTGTCTTCACAACTCACAAAGTTTACCCGGACATGCTCATTCCTAAACTGGCCCTCGCATGCAGCAAGTTTTCAAACTCTGAAGCAAAAGTGGATGATTTTTTGTGCTTTTTTGGACGATGTTTCGTAAGATTTTTCACACATTATGGGTACGATACCTTGATTCGAGCTTCTGGCAGGTATTTTAGAGATTTTTTGAACGGTATTGATAATTTGCATCACCAGATAAGGTTCAGTTACCCCAAAATGCAGAGTCCTTCCTTTTATGTTGAGTCTGAAGATATTGGTGGGGCCAGATTGCATTATAGATCAAAGAGGACTGGATTTGGATACTACGTGATTGGGCAGCTGATACAAATCGCCCAGCAGTTCTATGGACTGGATCTTCAAGTGACCATACTGACCGATGGAGAAAGCAGCCATGATGAATGTCACCTCATCTATGATTTAAGGTAAATATCAACTTTTATTTGTAAATTTTGAATATGATAAACCAGAATAAATATATCAGCAAAATCATTTTATAATCATTATTGATTTGCAGTCATTAGTCAGGATCATATTTTTTTGTCAGCCATATTCAAAATCATTAATTAAATTTTAATAAATCAAAAATGGCATACTTCATTAATATTTGTTAGTCATTAATTATCAAAAATTAATTATTATATTCAGGTATGAATATCATACGGTAATTGCATCGAAAATTGAACTTAGATGTCTTTTTCTGTTAATTAGTCAATGATCTGAAATCTTTGATCATTTATGAACATAGTTCTTGACTGATTACTGTTAATCATTTATTGCTTTAAAATGAATTGTTATAAATTTTCATTGATATCATTTTTAAGATCTTTGCGTCAAAATGATACTATGTCCAGTTTCTTTTAATTATTCAATGATTTGAAATTTACAATCGGTCACAAATATCTTTTTTGACTAATTACTGTGAATCCTTTATTCTTTTAGAATTAATTGTTATAAACAGTTACAAATATCATTTTTAACATCTTATTACGCATCAAAATGATACTATGTGTAATTTCTGTCAATCATTCAGTAAATATCTTTCTTTTCTAATTGCTGTGAATCAAAAATTTCTCTAAGATATCTGCTTAAGAAATCAGTCTAAAATTAATCGATATAAAATGTAGGTTTAATCTAATCTGGTTAATGTTTTCGAATGTGTTAGGCTTGACAGCCATTGTTTTTACCAAGAATCATATTTCATATTTATTTCAAGATTTATATTAAATTATTTTTATAAAAAAAATGACAATACTGTATTACAAAAAAAGGAAATAAAATATTGCTATAAAACACATTAGTTCTATTAGTAAATGTAAAAGAAATACGGAGCCATTTTTTTATGTATTATATTCGAAAGTTGCAAAAGAGCTTGTAAAAGACTTTTTGAGAATATCTCATTTCGAAAATTGGCGCCTGTTCCTATTATCCCGCTGTTTCACTCATGTTTCTCCTCTTTATCCTTCTTTCGCATCTCCATCTTGCTAATCGATTTTTCCTCTTCATTCCTGTTTTTATTCCTCTTTATTTCTGATTTATTATTCGATTTTTTAAAAAATAAATGTGCTAGGTTTGGAAAAAAAGTAGTAGAAGACAATATTCTCATGGAATTATAATATGTAAAAACTTTAAAGATTCAATTTTATTGAAATTTGTGCTCGTTTTCCCAAAATTTCATTGGAAAAAAATAATAATTTTTTTTTATTTATTTAAAATATATACATTTATTTGAAAAATTATTATTCTTTAATAATGATTATAATTTAAAATGCAATTAGTTAAAATTTAATTAATTATAATTTAAAATTCAATTACACATTTCAAAAATGAATGAAAATATTAAACTGAATATTCTGAAAAGCATTTTTAATGCATATTAATTAAATTTCAAAAAGTATCCACAAAACTACACTGTTAAGAAAATCTAATTAAAAAAATTAAAGTTATAATTCTTTATTTCCATTGCTATTGCTACTGAAATATTATTTACTATTTAAAAAAGATTCATTTATTTGAAAAATTAATATTCTTTAGTAATGATTATAACTTAAAATGTAATTAATTATAATTTAAAATTAATTAATTAATTATATTTTAAAATTTAATTGGTTATAATTTAAAATTTAATTATTTATTTTAAAAATGAGTGAAAATATAAAGCTGGATATTTTCAAAAGCATTTTTTATTTTATATTCATTAAATTTTAAAAAGTATCGATAAAACTATATTTAGAAAATGTAATTAAAAAATTTAAAGAAATTATTCTTTATTTTCATCATTATCGCTCTGCCATACTTTTTATAGATATAATAATTTGACACCTAACTTGAAACCATGGAAAAGAAACTTTAGATGGTATTTTAAACAAGTTGTTTTTTTATATATTGACAGTGACATTTAACTTCAGTTTTCAGATTTCACACGCTTCAAAATATTCAATGTAATACTGTATTATGTTTCTCCACTGCGACTTAAAACCGTGAAACTGTAGTAAATAAATTTATCTGTTGATCTTTTTACGGCACTATTTTTATCCATTTGTCGATATGTGAGCCATTTGTTCAAAAAAGAGAATATTTTTTCGAACAGGCTCTCTGACGCCTACCAAAGTTATAAAATCAACTTTACTACTAGTTGCATGAAGTTTATTTCTACAAAATATTTCGAACGAAATAGAAGAAGCAACTTTAATGGTTATTTAATACAGAAGAATTTTTCTTTATTAAAAAACAGCTTTTTAAAGGGAAAACAGCTTTTCTCTTCATAAAACTTCCTATATAAAATTCCATAGTTTGCTAAACTTATCGCTTTAAAATAAAATTTGTTTAATATTACTTATTTACCAACTCTAATAAAACTTTTCATTGAAAAAACAACTTTTTTCCTGAAAAGTAGTTTTAAATATTATTAAAGTTCTTCAACAATTCACACAAGATTTTTCTTTTTTTCTAAACTTCAGAATGCAAAAGTTATTTTATTAAAATTCTTTCCAAAAGTTTTGTTGCCATAGATCAGGAAACAAAACAATTCAGAACTAAAAGAAAAATATAAGGATTTTTAATATCGTTTGCATTATGGAATCTTTTAAGTATATTCTTATGATTGGTTATTATTACGATATTCTATTTTTGGCATTTAATTATTTGGAAGATGAGTTATTTATAAATTTCTTATTAACAATTTTTTTCTTTTTTACATCTTTCTTATCATTGTCATTCGCTCCAAATGTTTCATTAATTTAAAGTCCTTTCAATAATATGACTTTTTTCCTTGCATAAGTTCTGAAAAGACATTGTTGCCAGAAATTATTATTTTTCTTTTTCATAAATGCAAAAATTGTTGATTTATGATATCATTATAACGAAGTAAATGTCATCGTATATTTACAAATATTTTCTTTGAATTTTATGAAGAATAAAACTCATTGTTAAAAAAATGAATAAGAACAAACTCACAAAGAATGGATATTCATTATCTATCTTATTCAATACATTTCTATGCAAGATTTTATTGGTAATATGTTAGAGCAAAAGTTCAAAAATATTCATTCAATGAATACTTAGATTTCGGTGGAAGAATTCATACGGCGAATTTAATGAGGAAGCAGCAAATAATTAATATCTATAATACACCATATCAGAAAAAAGAAGAACGAAATTGTTACTTGCAAAAAAAAATTCTTATTCAATAATGTGTTGTAAACAAATTTATTCAATATCCGAAGCCATATAATTTTTTAAATGTTGCGTTACTTTTTTCAATGTCACATTAAAATCATCTGACCGTAGTTCATAAAAAATTTTCAATGGCGTATTTTAAATCTATCCATTTCACTAATGCCATTTTGCTTTTTTTTTTCAATTTCACATTAAAATTACCTATCAATAAGATTTAATCATAATTGATAACACAAATTCAACGACGTGCTTCAAAGAAATCGATTCAATGTTCATGGTCATCTATTT
Source organism: Argiope aurantia (assembly GCA_026543865.1). Classification (NCBI taxonomy): domain Eukaryota; kingdom Metazoa; phylum Arthropoda; class Arachnida; order Araneae; family Araneidae; genus Argiope; species Argiope aurantia. Next base: position 11,606 of record JAPMOR010117404.1, read on the forward strand.
CTAATAATGTTTCTTTGCGGGGTTTTTTTTTTTTTTCAATTTTCCCTTATACCCATGAATAAAATTAAATTATAGTTGACAAAAATTTCAATGAAGTGTTTTAACTAAATTTATTCAATGACCATAGTTATCTAATTTCAATAATATTTCTTTACGTTTTTAATGTTACGTTAAAATCGCTCATGAGTAAAATTATAATTGATAAAATTATAATTTTACTCATGAGTGCTTCATAATTGATAAAACTAATTCCACGACGTGCTTCAAATAAATTTATTCAATGTTCACAAACGTCTAGTTCCAATAATTGAACATTGGAGGGTTTTTTTTCTCAATATCACAATAAGATTACCCGCGAATAAAATGTAAAAATAGTTGAAAAAACATTCGGTGACGTGTTTTAAATAAATTTATTCAATGTCCATAGTTATTTAATTTCAATAAGGCGCCTTTGCTTTTTTCAATGTCACATTAAAATCTGATCATAGTTCATAAAAAAATTAATGGCTTAATGGCTTGTTTTAAATCCATCCGTTTCATAAATAACTTTTTTGCTTTTTTTTTTCAATTTCACATTAAAATTACTCATCAATAAAATTTAATCATAATTTATTAAACTGAATCAATGACGTATTTCAGATAAATTGATTCAACGTTCATAGCCATCTAATTCCAATAATGGATCTTTTCGGAAGCCCGGTGGCATAGTGGCAGAGCTTCCAACGCACAGATCCGAGGTTCGATCCTTGGGTTGGGCAAGGTCGACTCAGCCTTCCATCCCTTCAGTGGGTCGATAAACTGAGAACCAAGCATGCTTGGGAGCTTAATACTGAGGGTTCCGCAATACACTGACCACCTAACCAGGACATATGCTTTGTACCTCAGGATCCTTGGTCAAAAAAACAGATATGGTCACTTGCAGGCCTTCGCCCACATGAGCTGTCGTACCACTGAGTCTAGTTTAATGACTCTTTCCGTTTTTTAATGTTATATTAAAAGCACTATATAACTATAGTTGATAAAAACATTCATTGGTGAGTTCACAATAAATTTATTCAATGACTCCAACCATCTAGTTTTCATAATTCTTCTTCGCTGATATTTTTCTTTCCTATTTTTCAATACCACATTAAAATCGCCCATTAATAAAAATTATTCATAGTTGAAATTGTATATTATTTTGTGTTGCTATTAGATCAAATGTAAAATTTATTGATAGTTTAATTTAATTTCATTCTGAAAAATATAGAAATTTTTAACAACTCTCAACTGCTTAGTATACAAGCATGAAAGCATCATAAATATTTGCTTATATTATTATATAACTTTCTTTTTGTAATTTCTAATCAATACAAAATGTTTCATTGGATTTTTCTTTTACTTTCTGAATAAGCTTTATTTGTATTCTTTAATATCTATACGTCTTTATTCTAAAAATATTTAATCAGTTAAAAAATGACGTAACTCTATGGGAATGGGATTTATATCCACTTATTCATTCATCTTTTGAAATATTCCTATTTCTCAACGGAAGTTATTTATAGTTTGCATTCTTAAACAATTGTAATTCATTTCTTAATACTCTCTATTTCAATTTTTTTTAATGAAATAGTTTTCCCTTTAGGATTATAGTAGTAATGAGATTTTGTTACAAGATATTGTTTGATAATAGTTGTGACAATTAGAATCAAAGGAAGACTTTCGGACAAGGAGTTA
>JAPMOR010117404.1:13331-29969 GCA_026543865.1 Argiope aurantia
GCACATAAGGATTATATAGAATCAAAATTTTTGTTTCAAATTACATAGAAATCAAGGAGGTATTTTATTGGTATTTTTTTCCAACGTCGCGAATAATAATTATAAACGAAACGTTCTTTTATGTGTGTGTTTTATAATTATATTGCAGAAAAATTTTTTAAAAAATTTATTATATATGTAATAGAATATTAAAAATAAAATTTATCAAAACTGAACTAGGCAAAAATAAAATAATTAATACAAATTTTACATTAATAAAAATATTTCACATAGCACTGCATTCTCTCTTTATCAATTTAAAAAATTCTTCCTGAAATAAAATTTTCCAAATTTTATGTCAAAATGTTAGCAGAACCGCTTATGAGATTTTCATTTTCAAATCAATTCACCGAGTTTTCAAATATTCAATATCAATTCCTGATATTTTAAAGTTATTTAGACAGTTGAAAAAATTAATCAAATAGATGCATTAAACCAGTGCTTTTGTCTAGTCAGTATTTGGCAGCTAGAATGTCTAGAGTAATATTTCTTCTCTCTATACAGTCCAATGATATTTGTTGAATTATTGGAACAAATATTATTCTGCCTCCCCAATTACAATGTATTTTAAAGTTTCTAAATATTTAATAGCGAATCATTTTTTAAAGTACTGTTATGTATTTATGATTTTTTTAAATGATATTTCAATTTTGTATAAAAAGAATGCATTTTATTCTTGTTTCATTTCTTTGCCTTTTTTAATATGATAATACCTATAGATTGGATATAATCTCTAAATTACTTGATTCGGTATGATATAAAAATTATTTAAAACACTCAATAAGGTTGAAGGATATATGGCTGAAGTTAACTCTGAAAAGGAGTTAATTTTCGGATAGTTGTGTTAGCTAAGAAAGAGTATCCAAACTCTGATTTAAAAATAATTAAAATTTTTATAATTTTTTTCTATAATATTCTATGCATATTATTAAGCGAATGCTTTTCTCACATTTTTTAAAAATTTTAAAAACTGTCTTTTTATTATATCAATTTGCTTTCCATAAAGTTTGCTTTGATTTTAATAATTTTTCAAAATATTTACCAGATATATAGACTTGAGCATTGGCTTTCCTGATTTTTACTATTAATATGAAATGGATTTGTTTAAACTCACTGCCTCGTGCAAATTATAAAGTACACTTGTGACGGCATAAAAGGAAAAGGGGAAATACTGTTTTAGGATTAATATTCGTAAGAAAGCAAATTTTTTTATCTACATTTTAACATTGGTGAAAGTACATGGTTGAATGGTTTTTGATAGAAAAATAAAATTAGCTTTAATTTTTCTTAATAATAAAAATATTATTTAATTTTGAGAAAAGATGGAAATGGAAATTTTATGGTATGAAAATGATATTGTATCGAGAAAATGGTATTTTTTTTTTAAATAAAGTAAAATTATGTTTGCAAGAACATATTTTAGGAAACACGAGAAAAAAACTTATTTTATTTTTAATAATATTTGAATTTTGTATATTTGACTGTGATATCCTTTTTATCTTAAAGAGCCTGTATGCCAAGTTTCAAAAATATAGAAGATTATATATTCTTCTTATTATATATATTCTTCTTTTGTCCTATATCTTTGATATATATATATATATATATGCCAGAGTCACAAACAACTATTCCTTTCCTAGAAAGAACTAATTCATATAAACTAAGCTTACTATCTATCTTTGCTTAAATATTCAACAGATTGTTGCCAAGCATGAAAAGAAAAATACTAATCTATGAATCTTAATTAACGTCGCACTTGAGAAATAAATTTACTTATTGAGTAAAGGCTGGATCGATCAGTCTACTATAGAAGGAAACTTCGAGAGTAGACACAGTCTGCCTGTAATTGAGTCAAATAGTTGAGAAACATAGTTTGAACTAATGGTTATGAAACAGAACCAAAAATAAATAAATAAAATTCAAAATAGTTCTTTACATTTTCTTTAAAACAGTTTTGAAATTATAAAAAAATTTCTATTTATTGTAAAGAAATTTAAATTTCAGTGAAAAAGGAATTGAATTCAAAAACCAGTTTTTATAAAATATGAAATTATTATATTTAACAGAGTTTAAATTGTAAGCATTTTTATCTATTCAAACTTCTATAATTTATATATACCCTTATTTATCTATTTAAATTCTTTATAGAAATTGGCGATATTTTTAATCAAGTATTAAGTGACATGGTATTAGTAAGGTTTTATTCCTGCAGTTACTTTTTCCACGATTTCAGCGAGCTGTCAATCAGTCAATTTTTCTATTGCATCCTGCGTTTTTCGCAGTTTAGGGTGTTTATATTTACAATTACAGATTTTTATTATTTCATATTATTATCGTGTAACATATAGTGTCCAAAAATTCTGAATTTATAGTGGCAGTATGAGTGTTCTTCAGTATATGAATCATATTATTTTTAATGTCATCAAATTATTTTATATATATTATATATTTCTAACTTCTATTCATTCAACAAAAATAAATTTGATGCAGTTCATTTTGTTTGAAAAATGTTTTAACTTATTTGCAAATATCGCGTCTAAATAGTGATTTTTAAAAATTACGCAGTCAGAGAGTTAAATATACTTTTTTTGCCAAGAATGCATAAATAAATGTGATGCAGGTTATTGAACATTCAAACAATTTTTCAATTTGTTTTTTAATCTCTCCTACTTTATATTTCAAAACTCACGTAAATAAAGGTAATGATAAATAATTTAGTAACTTAGAACACATTTTCTGGACAAGTCACTCAATTAAAACCTATATGATAAACAAGCGCCAAAATCATGTGACATCTTTCACTGTTGCCATGGAAATAGGATTATTCTTTCCATTCTGGTTGGATGAATTCGCAAAAACTGCTCTTTTCGAAATGCTGGCTTTAGTGAGCAAAAAATGGAAGAGATTTGCACTCTTTCCAAAATCCCTTGAATCCCTTCCGAATGCTCATGGTCTGACAAAACGATGCGTATAGTCATCACGTATGGGTTGGTTTAAAGGACTAGAGAGTGAATCTTTCTGCAAGACGATTTATTGAGAAATAAATTGTTTTCGCTATGGGAAATGAATTCTAGTGATTAAATGTTACAGTACTACTCTTTATCAGAGGGAAACATTTCAATGATACAGTATCTGCCTTAACCAATATTCAGAAGAAATATTTGAGACTATCAAAATCGGCCTACATTCGGAAAAAAATTCTACTGTAGAACAACATTTCAGGCAACACTATCTGTAACCATTTTGATTATTGGTTGTAAAATAAGCATGAAAATATCGTTTTCATTACAGATTTTTGTTTTAAAAATTATAACAGATTGTTTTGTTGCAGAACTTAAGCAGTTCAGAGCAAAAAAAATGGCTACAATTTGGTTTTAACGGCGATCAAAAAGCGCCAAAAAGAAATTTCGCCAAATTATAAAAATATATTCAAGTGTTTAAATATATAAATATATACAAAAAAAAAACTCGCCGAATTGACGAAATCGTTTCTCGGCGCATTTTGGTCACCGTTACAACCGACAAGTCGGAATGTCTGAATTGATGGCAGCGGTTATCTATACTTATATAAAGCTCAATGTGTGTGTGTGTGTGTGTGTGTGTGTGTGTGTGTGTGTGTGTTGGCGCGCATGAGGCCAGACCGTTCGACCTACAGCTACCAAATTTGGTGCATACATACCTTGGAGGACACCTGGGGTACACCTGGGGTCCCTTTTTTGAATTTTTAATTAGAATTTTAATTATTAATTAAAAGCTAATTTTCCCGCCAAAAACTTTTTTTTCATTTCCCCACCGCCAAATGAGTAAGGCGTCAGTTTTTTTTTTTTTTCCCCCACGCTAAAGAGGATAGGCTTAAGAAACTTTCGCCAGTTTATTTCAAATTATTTTGTTTATTTTCTAAATGTTTGATGCATTTAAAATTAAACATTGTTAATTAATCGATCTTTCAGATTCATTCTGAAGTACTTTTGAATTAAAATAAAACAGAATAAAGAAAATTAAAAATTTCTAATCTGCATAGCGTTATCCCAACTGGAGTAGAGAATTCACGCATTGGCGTTACCATAATTGGCTTTGAAAATTCACGAATGCGCATTGTGTTCTGATTGTTGACAACTATTTTCAACGGATACGGACTTGGTTTTGAAGGTTTAACGTTTCCGACCGAATATTTCAAACGATTCTGTTTATTTTTTTAGCGTTTGATGCATTTAAAACTAAACATTGTTAATTAGTTGATCTGTTCGTGATGAATTTGAGAAAATTTTGTTAAAAACTTCTTGAGATATTAAATAAATTAAGAAAAATATTCTTTAGTGCCCATAAGGTTTAAATACACAGCGACTCTGTTTTCAGTACTTATATTTTTTTAAAAATTCTTCGTTTCAGTGAAAAAAATATTATTATATTTATTGCAGATTAATCATTTCCACTTTAATTTAAAGCATAAATAAATTCTACGGGAGGTAACAGAAAATTAGATAGATACATATTACGTTATGGCTGAAGGCCTTTATAATATTACGAGTGAATTATATGACTATTAAAATTTGAAGTTTTAAAATATTTTAATGAAGAAGCATTTAAAATGGGAGTTCCATAAAGTATTTAATTATTAAAATTTTAACGTGCATTAAGATTGTCGAACCGACTGGTCGCCAAAGGCGGCTAGTATGAGAATAAAATATAAGCAAAGACTGAAGAAATTATTAAAAAAAATAAAGAAGCACTAATATTTTATAAAAATATAAATAAACAATAAACATAAAATCAAGAAAAAAGAAATAATTATTGAGAAAATTTCAATGAAAAAATAATATTAATAATAATACAAAAAATGTTTGAAAAGAAATTTGTGTGGGTAAAATAGTAGAAAACATAATGATTCACGAATTTATACTTGAAAGTGTAATTCTTGAGTATTTTAAAGATTTGTCGTTAATAATAAATGTCGATTTCCTTTTATTTTATATTTTAACAAAAAAAATATGTTTGCTTTTCTTATGGTTTTCTTCTGCTTTCCCATTTTGTTGGTTTCAAATGAATGTGTCTTAGAACTATGCATCGGACATTTAACTAAAAGCATAAATATACTCAAAGGGATGGTGAATGTCTTGAAATTACATTTTTAATAAACATTTAAATTAATAAAAGTACTTCTGTTTTTATTTATACACTCAATCAATTTTCTTTCAGTTAAATTAATATTTAATTGGCCAATTAAAAGCAGAACTAATTCATAAGAATTTTCTTGTACATATCAGAGAACAGAACTACCGACGAATTGAGACCCGTTGGTTTCAGCATTCAAATATTTACATAGAAAAGATATATGATTTCAATGTAATATAAAATCTGATTAAACACTACTTACAGGATGTCTATAAAAACTAAATTTAGTTTGAAAAGTTGTAATTTTGTAAATACATGCGACTGGGAAAATATTAGAAGGCTTACATTTTATTTTCGTTCACAAATTGCAGCTTAAGAAACTTATTTTTAAAAATTCTTATTTTTCATTATTACTAGGCCATAGCTAATAATTGACAGATTTTAGATTACAGGATTTTAGTTCAATCTATCAAAGGGCATCATTTATTCTTTAGTAAACTACTGATACAAGAGATATCTGCAAATCTAATAATTTTAAATTACATTCTAAATACAATAAAATGGATACAGAGTTCATGCTTCCTAAATTTTTTGCACATTCTTTCTATAGTATGTATTTACAAAGTTATTGCTAGTTTAAATTAAACATGAATTTTATGTGAACTTTGTATCACAAATGAGCATAAAAACTTCCAAAAATATAACGTTAACGATAAAATTCGGTGATAAAGCTTCCTTCTTTAAAATTCATGACAATTGTTGCTTAATGGTCTGTACCACCATTTTAATTTTGTTACGTTAAGCAGATAATTTCAGTTGTCGCTTTCATTTGTGTTATCTTCTTTTGAATGACTTTTCTTGTCTTTTTAAGTGAATTAAATTACTTCCTTAACATGGTTAAATTTATTTTCATTTTAAAGCAGAATAATTAACAGATTAAACGAACTACTTAGCCTACATAGGCATGGATCTTCTTTCAACGGAAGATTTTTTTGTGAATTTGTTAAAATCTTATTTATATTTTAATAAATTATAAAAATCTTAAAATTTTCAAAATTATTTTTAAAAAATAAATTTATTTTTAATTTAATTTTTATAAAATTTTAAATACAAAAAAATGCTAACTCAAAGTTTTTTTTTTTTTACCTTTTTTCGCCGTTTTTTTTTTATCACATATATTTACAAAGTTACTGTTAATTTAAAATTAAAGTGAGTTTTATAGTAATTTTGTATAAGAAATGAGCGTAAAAATTAACGATAAAATTCGGCGACTAAACTTCCTTTTTTTTTTAATTTGTGTCTTTTATTGCTTAATAGTACATTCTGCAATTTTAATTTTATTTTGTTAAACAGATTATTTCAGCTGGAATTTTCATTTGTGTAATCTCTGTTTGAAATACTTTTCCTGTCTTTTTAAGTGAATTAAATTACTTCTTTAACATAGTTAAATTTATTTTCATTTGAAAGCAGAATAATTAACAGATTCTAAACCATCTATTTAGGTAAGATCTTCTTTCTACAGAAGATTTTTTTATTGTGAGAGTTGAAAACTTGAGTTTAGTTATTTGTATTATAACAAACTATAAAAATTATTTCTATTCATAAATAAATTATAAAACTAATACTAATTAAAGAAAATTAAATTTCGAATAGAAAAATATTTATGTATTTTAAAAAAGTACCTGAAATATCTTTTGCTAATACGAGGAATTATTTGTTTTTGTCAAAATTTTCAAAAAGAAAAATGCCGCATAAATTTGCGTTTGAAATAAAGTAACTGAAAAGTAAATTATCTCCCGTTTATTCCAAAACATTTGATGATTTTTTCAACGATTAGAAATAAAACAAAATTTAAACTCGGCTTTTTGGGTTTAAGTAGTTAGAATATTTAAGGAAATTTTAAATAGGACAACAATTATTATACGATTCTGTGCAATTTTGTCATATCCTATTTTTGAATAAATAAAAATTGTTCGGTAAATATCATAATTTAAATATGTTAATAGATATTTAGCAGACGATTCCTTTTCAGACATTTTATAACTGCTACTATTTTTATTCTGTTAAAATATTATTAAAAAGTAAAAGCAAACGATTTTTTCTTTGATAAACATATTTTTTTAATATTATTCCGTTTATTTTTTGTATAATAACTGATGATCAATTGTAAACCTTCTGGAATCTATCAATGTTTGTAAAGTATGCTGTTAAGTTGAAAGAATAAACAAGGCGAGGGAATTCTAAATTGCTTGGAGTATTATTTTTGTTTTTAAAAATTTAGGATGCTCTTCAAGATATGGTTTGAAGTTTAAGAAAAAGGTTAGTTTTCTAGAAAGCATGCAAAAAAATTATGAGATTTCAGCTCCTTTTTCTTTCAAATAAAATAGAAAATTTTTTTAGATGCTGTCTGTGCATTTTAAAACCTTTTACTTTTCTATCTTATAAATATTTTTTCTTACACTGGCCGGTGATTTATGAGTGTTATTTAGCATTTTCTGTTATTTTCAATGAATTAAATATTTAATAAAACCACTATATTTATACGTTTTAGACATGAAGAAGCAAATTCTTCCATAAAGAAATTTAAATTGAGTATTTCAATTAAAAATCCTTTCTACTGCATTTTTAATTACAAAGAAATATTATTACAGAAATTACATAAAAAATTATTTTAAAAAACCGTTCAGTGTGCATAAATACCATCCAAGTAAACTTGAAAGAACAAAGCACAATCACAACAATGAGCTTATTAGTAATTTTTCGTCAGAATTCTAAAATTACGTGTGCAAATCAAATCGCAATCTTCACATTACAAAAAGTGAAATGCAACAGGAAATTTTGTATTCCATCATTACTTTTCGTCCTTGGTGCATAATTCTGCCTAATTTATATCTCGGTCTTGCAACAAATATTCTCAACTTATACTTTTTTTGTGTGTGATCTTGCCGAGTCATTCTCATTGTTGTCTTATTTTTATCGCCAGAGCTCACGTCAAAACAAATCATTTCTCATTTTAACACTTGACTTAACGCCAGCACTTTTATTTTTCACTGTAGTCACAAAATATTATACCAGCTTTTAAGAGCACAATGAATGGCGAAACTAAGAAATTTGACTGAGAATATGGTTTTTCTACTTCTAAGAATTTAATAAAATATTAATAATTTATTAGAAAAAATATTTTAGATACTGATTATTATGATTTTTTTAGTAATAAGCAATTTTTTATTTGTTTATTATTTTTTTTTGTGTTTAGAGCAACAGCAACTTGTTTATTTTTAAAAAACGAAGACGATAGAGAAACTATGCTTCAAAATAAGTTTTAATACCAAACTTTTGCGATTAGTTGATTCGCCTAAAATATTATTGGTTGAGGTTATTTTCAATTAAATCTCTCCTGCATAACTTTTCGTTCATTATTTACAAACAAAGTTATTTCAATAATCATTTTTACAGCAAAATACTCTTAAAAGTTAAATTAGGAATAGCTTTAAAGCCATGTTATTTAAATAGCCGAACATTTGTTCTATTTATTTTTTGGATGATCCTAATAATGGAATTAATTCCTTTAAATATACTACTGTCCAAATAATCTATCTTCTAAGTGCACGTTATCTTTCTTAGTTTTATAACTTCATTTCTTCAGCCTTCATAAAAATGTGTAGCTAGTCAACTTTCTGCCATGGAAGAAAGTTGCTCGACAAAACATTTCATAAAGTAACGAAAACTGCTTGAATGTGATTTCAGCGATTAAATACATTGTAATAATTATGTAAAAAGATGAATTGTGGAAATTGAGGAAATAATTGTATGACAACAAATTAATAATATTAAAAAGATAATTTTCTAAATTTTAAAAGCGATATGAAAATTATGCTTGTATAATAAATACTTCGGAAATAATAGCGAGAAAATGTCAAAATCGCAACTGACTTTTATTTGACTAAGATTTTTAAAAAAAATCGATTGGAAGTGCACATTCGGATTTTCCAAATCATATCTGGGCTAAATTTTGTAGCTCTAAGTAGAGCGTTTCAGTAGTTCTACTCTGTAGAAAATCAGCCCACACTCATTTTTCTTTATTGGAAATAAAAAACGTATATTGCTCGGAACAATAATTGTTACATCGTTTTAAATTTTTTTTTATGATTAGTTGTTATTTTATTCATTTAGTTTTAAATTATTTGCTGAAATTTTGTTGAATATTTATTACTAATTAATTATTGGCTGAACAAAAAAAAATTATTTGCATTACGGAATTTACTTACATGTTTACATTTCACCAATGGCATTTTTAAAAATAAGTCATACTTGCTACTGATACGCCATATTTAAAACTGATGTATGCGCATTACATTTTCAGTTGCGCAAATTAAATTTTTGCGCGCGCAGTACAGAATTTTGCATTTATACATATTATGGATCCAATAATTTCATTATAAGATCTTAGCTAAAAGGTGCAGTTTTCAGACAAAATTATGGCAATTTTATATTCGAATCAAAAATTATGATTATAGTTTTTGCAGCCAAAAGATGATATTAAAATGAAATTTATACCAAAAAAAAAGGTCAGAAAAAAACACGTTATGTTTTTAACTCACTGTACAGTTCATTCATGCATTATAACCTAAAGCCACTTTGGTCGCCAAAGATTAAATATCTTCGATTACTCAGAATAATTCTGATATTATCTTGAACTTAGAAACGAAAAAATTAAGAAAAAAATTAAGAAATATTACTGCAAGATATATTAAAACACAAATTTAATAGCTGGGTACGTAAAAATACAATTTCAATAACACGATTAATCCAAATGCAGATACAACTATTAGATAAAGAAGCATTATATCGTTAAATGGTTCTTTATTTCTATCTGTTCAATTTTGTTCGTTAATGATTAATCATTTTATTGATTCTGATTTATATTATTTTATTTATTTTTATCGGATTTTATTCAATTATTCCTACTTCTACTCCAGCTAGTAACACAGGTTCTAGAATGTAGGGGCAAGAATTAAAAATTTTATATTCAAATAATTTTATTCAAACAGTATGGTTAAAAATACTTAAGCTATATGATTACGTTCAAGATAAATTTCCGATAAAAGCTCGAAAATAGTTATATTTTTAATATTTACATAAAAAAAATTGATAGAATGTCTTTCAAAAAAATTCAAATCAAATTACACTAGTTAAGTGGCAAACGTTTATTTTAAAAACTGGAAAAAAAAAGTGCTTTTTCTTTTGGCTGAAAAGATGTATAAAGCAAATATCTTCTAGTTTCGCGGTCTATTAAATGATTCGCTCAAATTTTTGCAAATAGCTTAAGAAATATATTATCTAGTTCCTGAAATAAAAAAGAGCTGTGGTTCCAAACACTCTGTAAATATTAGGTTTCGACTGATAAATAAATGAAATTTTCATTTTTTTTTTTCACATTGTGAAGCACTAAAAAAAACTATAAAATATTTCTTAGAGAACATATTACATATTTTCTAATCCAGGAACTGCAGAATATATTAAGAAATTATTATACCAAATTTAAATAAAAAATATGCTTTAAATTTTTCTTTATGAGGTTTTTGGTAAGAAAATGTTATCAAAGAAAAGAATTAGAGAAAATGACATCTAAAGATGTAAAATGGGATTAAAATATATGCGAATGTAAACAAAAGAATCAGTGTATACTTCCCAAAGAAAATATTTTGAAACAAAATCCCAAAGTCTTTATAAAAGAATCTGTTCAAAAATTCAGATATTAATAAAATTAATTATTCAGAATTTTAATTATTCAGAATTAATAATTCATAATCTTGCAAAAAAATCCTCTTTTCAGTTTAATCACGTACCTTAAAAATGTTTAATACATTTTAATTCTAATTTTTAAAAACGTGATCGTTATAAAAATAGATCATTTGGTATATAAATCTTAAGTAAAATAATTATGGTGAAAACTTCAAAACATTAAATTTATAATCAGTAAAATTTGCATGAAAATATTGAATTGCATTTTGAAATCTACACTTACAAAAGCAAGAACGCGGTCATAATATCAAAAATTGGCCTGTATTCGTTATGTAACTAGCATGAAATGCCTATTGCGTCTTGAAATATCCAGTAACAAAAGAAAAAACGCAATCACAACCGTCAAAACAATTATAAACAGAGTGGCCGATACCAACAAAAGTTGACCTACATTCATTATAAAAGCGAAGGTCAAAAGCAAAGGCTTAAATGCAATAATAGAAACTTGTTGATATTCTATGTTTAAACAGTGTGCTCCAACTTGAAACCAGCGGACAGCGGCTATAGTTAGTAACATTCGACACCCTGAAACAGGAAATGACTAATATCATATCAGCGCGTTTTATGTTGCCATTAGCAGTGGACTAATAAATAAATAAATGAAAGTAATGCATCGGTAATGGCATTGTGGTCGCTGAGCCTTAATCAGGAACTGGGGGCTTTTATAGGGAATCCCTTGGTGATAATTGCCTGGTGAGTGGACGTTGAATATTTAGACTGTTGACCAAAAGTGGATTTCCATGCTGCTGAAGGTGGTTAGAAAGAAATCGATTTGTTCTTGTCAGGGAGTAAAAAAAAAAAGAGCTTGAGTATGGTTTATTCCGAATGAAAACGATAAGTTTATTTGTTGATTATACTGTCCACAAATCTTTTTTCAAATGTTTTTCTTATAAAATATAATGGTAATTAAATTTAATTAATAATAAACAATAATTAGTGCAAATGAATTATATTTCTCTATTAATACTTATAATATTAATATATTTGCTTATTATTATATTTTAATTTGGATCTGTGTCTTGGGTTGTTTGCAGTCTTGTTTTAATTGATTCTTTATTTATGTAATTATTCTGACAGAGCCTCTAGTTGTTTGTTTTTTATGTAGAATTACAGCTATTAAAAATTGTACGTTTCTGCTCATATTCTTGATTTACCTTCTAGTTTTAATGTGGGGTTTTTTTTCATGTGTTTGTCATTCTAGATCTGCTTTGTATATCCACGTTATATTTGTGTCATTCGCCTATTCCTTACTTTATATAATGAGATAGATATATGATTTTAGATATTGGTACATTGTTTGATATTGCTGTATGTCTATGTTTACTATACTACTTTATGTACTATGTCTTCCATCCTTTGGATGTTGTGATATATTTTTTTACCTATATGTGTTACTGCTTTCTATATGTACTACTCAATTTAATCCCCTGAACCCAGAATTGGTTTGCTAACTATTTAATTTAAATATTTTATTTTAGCCAAACGAACTATGGTGTGTACCCTTATTTACCGTTAATACAATTATTCTTAGGCGAGTCAACGAGGGGTAGACCAAGGCCATTATATTTTAAAGAAATCTGTTTATTGATATTTTGCGCAGTCACTAAAGGTGATAGGTTTTGTATATTGAATATATCTTTCGGTGAATTAGAATATTGAAACAAGGTATATACATTAAATTACTGTTTTAATTTTTACATGTTTTTACATAATGCAATTCCTATTATAATAATATAATCCAATATTGAGAATTTTTAAGCCAATGATTCTAATGAAATTATGTCTTGGATAACAGAACCAAATCCCTTTCCCTTTTTTACAAATTTTGCCCCGTTTCTTTTTTATAAATTGTTCCAAATTATTGTTTATTAATAATAAAGAAATCTTTTACATCAAAAAAATTTTAAAAGGTTCGCATTGATTTAGTGTTAAAAATTCGAATATTTCAGTACATATAATAATGCATCCTTCATTTAATAAATTAAGTAAATTTATTAAAATATTAAATAAATATTTATAAATTAAGCAAATTTATTAATAAATTAAATACATTGATAAATTTTCTTTGTGAGACAAAACTCCATTGACAATATTATAATCCCTATTGAGACTGTTCCAACTAATAATGATCTAATGTCCTAATTAATCAAAATAATCCCGTTTTTAACACTTTTGTTCAAGTTTTCAATACATTTCTCGAATTATCCTGTTAATTATTAAATGGTTATATAGTTAATGGAACCATTAACTATATAATGGCTCATTTATGTAGTTAGTAACTTATTAATTATATAAAAGTTCTAATTTTTTAATTTTGGAGAAGTTCATACAGATTTAGTGTCAAAAATATGACCCTACAGAGATTTCCTTCACAAATATTTTAATACATAGAATACTGTCTTCCTGATTTAGCGAATAATCCTAGTTACATACGGAAATTTCTATGGAAATTATTAAAATATGTGAGTAGGCTTGAGTTACAGTCAATTTCAATAGTAAAATAATATGACATCCCACAATAGCTAAGCAGTCCAAATCTTCATGTTACAGTTCCGATTTAATGCTAATCACCTTTCCTTCCCCATATATATCGATAAAAAGAATGTGCCTGACTAATTTGCAAAAGAAGTTTATTCACTTCATTCTATTGGGTTGTTCGGAAAGTAATTTCGTTTTTTCCCGACAGAGGATTTAATTGTATTTTTTTGCACCCAACTTCAGATTTAAGCCGTATAATTTTTCTGCTTTGAGAGCTCATATAGCAAGGCTTGTGTGTGAAGAATTCCAATTAATCCTACGCAGTAGTTTTTGGTTGGTGCCCTTTTAAATATGGAGAGCGATAAGCAGCATTTTCGACATATCTTACTGTTTTACTACAGAAAGGGTAAAAATGCTGTTCAAGCCAGAAAGAAATGGACCGATGTGTATGGAGAAGGTGTGTTGACAGTACTCCAGTGCCAGAACTGGTTGGCTAAATATTTTAGACAGTAAAACCTTCACCTCAAATGAGGAGGTCAAAAACCAAAGCAGCAAAGACCAAAAATTTTATGAGCGTGGAATTATGCTACAACCAGAAAGATGGCAAAATATGTTGGACCAGAACGGCCAATATATAATTTAATAAAGTATTTGTTTATTATACAAAAACTGTCTTTCATTTCCACAAAAAAAAAAACAAAAAAAAAACGAAATTACTTTCCGAACAACCCAATAATATGAAATAGTTCTTCGAAATATCGCATCTAAATAAAGAGATAAGATATAAAAAAGTTTTCGGATTGTACACAATTGGTCTTTTATTCAGCTATTCTCAAGAATTTAAATTCGCGCTTATATCGATAGTCCGAGCATAGATTATTTCATTGTTTAAAGAAAAAAAATGGCGCTAAGCAAAAGTTTTGCAAACTGATTACATCATCAAGAATTTTTTTTAAACAAGCAAAAAAATACATGATTTTATTTGAACTCATTAGAAATGAAAGACTAAAAAAAATGGAAGAAAGACATCTATTTTGAGAAGTGTTCTTTTTCGTTCTTTTTCACATTAATGAAGTTTGTTTAGATACATCTTAGAGAAATTAGTTTAAAAAATTAACTTTAAATGACTTCTTCCAACCAAAATTTTAATGTTTTGGGGATAAATCAACAGAAAAATGTGAGTATAAGATTTTCTTTATTGAAAAAAAGTGACAATATGATCAGAGTACACTGTTTTAATATTTTTATGGCTTAATTAAAAGAATTAACTGGTTAATTTAATTTTTTCTATGCATCTTGTGCTAACTTGTAACAAATTTGAGAAAAAAAATTATTTCAAAATTCTAGAATATTTATGATAATGAATTAAATTATAAAGTATAAAAATAAAAAGAATGGAATGAAAAAGGGAGATAAAAGAGACTTGAAAGTTTTTAAACGCTGCTTTAAATAGATTTATTTCTTAACACAATTTTACCACCTAAAATAAAAAATATTTTTGAATAATTGTGTCCCCCTCCCTAATCATAGAAGAAATCCAAAAATTTTAGCATCTTCTTTTGGATTTCATAATTTTGCTTAATACCTCTATTTTTCAGAATTATCCTCTTAAATTTGATTTGTTCGATAATTTAATTTAATTTGTTGATAATATTTAAAAAATTATTTTTTCAGCTAATATCTTCGGAAAATATAGTTGCTAAAAATATCAAAAGTTGCTTATTTTAAATTGACAATTTTAATTAATTTTGGTCTCCGAAAACTTAACAATGACTTCTGCTCTTCTAAAAAATCACTTGTGCCTAATTTCATCAAGATAGGGCAAAAACTGTTGGGATGTATTAATAAAAATACCAAAAAGCACTCATAAACGAGCAATTCTTGTTTAGATATAAATTTATTTCGCGTATCTCGGAAACGGCTCTAACTAAAATTTCATATTTAGATAATGTTTTGCTTTTTAAGTTTACCTATAAAGGTGCCTTTCCTAAACAGATGCACTTTTACATACAAAACAAATCATAACTATTAGAGCCGTTTTCTACTTATTTGCTTTCATGCTGACAATGTCATATAGTGCCATCTCGTAAATTTTTGTGGTACTTACATTGTTGCCAGAATGATAACCTACTGATTCCTCAAACTTTTGTGAGATGGCACTACATGACATTTTCCGAATACGAATATGCTCTGCTCAAATTCCATTGCAATAATGCAGTTTTTGTGTTAGCCAACTCGAATAACATGTAAAACTAAGTGTATTCTTGGTATTTCTTTATTTAAATGACCAATTCATATGTAGATAAGATTGAAAATATTCATATGTAATCAGTATGTGATTCGTATTTAAATATTTGTTTCGAAAAAACAAAATTCTACAAAAAAAAGCCGAAGATGGCATTATCTTCCTGGTATTATATATAAATTGACAGACAGTAAAATAACACAGAAATTAAATACTATACACCCACTGGACAAGAATCAGATTCAGATCGAATATATGATCATTATCATTTACCCATCGCAGAAGGAAAATAAGGGATAAAGTGTTGAGGGGAAGTTGGGACTCTCGATGCTTTCGTTTCCGATCATTCTCTTCCTAAGCAGAAGGGAGTGGGGTGATTGATCTTTTGACTCTGAGCCTCTTTTCCAGAATACTTGCTTATATGGGATACTCCATAAAAGACGTCTATTAATAAACGTGGAAATAGAGACGGATGCTATGATGCATCCTAGTAATATAAGAACAATGAGTCGAATTGTATTCCTCATTTTTTCTTTATTGACAACTAGTGAAATCAATGGAAATCTTGCTCTATGAATGGAATGGAATCAATGGAAATTTTGCTCTATGAATGGAATGGAAGCAATGGAAATTTTCTTTTATGAATGGAAGGGGATCAATGGAAATCTTGCTCTATGAATGGAATGGAATCAATGAGATCTTGCTCTATGAATGGAAATGAATCAAAGGAAATCTTGCTCTAGGAATGGAAATGAATCAATGGAAATCTTGCTGTATGAATGGGATGGAAATCTTTCTTTATGGAATTAATGGAAATTTTGCTCTATTAATATAATCAATGGAAATCTTGCTCTATGAATAGAGTCAATTTAAATTTTGAGTCGTGAAGGAAATGAAATGAATGGAAATTTTGCTCTATGAATAGAATCAATGAAAATCTTGCTCTATAAATGGAATGG
>JAPMOR010117404.1:29979-43198 GCA_026543865.1 Argiope aurantia
GCTCTATGAATAGAATCAATGAAAATCTTGCTCTATAAATGGAATGGAATCCATCTGCAAATTCTACAATCGTTTTTAAAAGATTTTGCTTTCTCAAATGATAAATTTTTTTTCTTCCTCGCATTTGCATAAAAAGAATATTTTTTTTAACAAATAGCAATAGACATTTTTATTTAGATTTGCGTTCGAAATTTTCAAATCACTTTCATTCTTTTAAAATAATCAACATACGTTTTTTCTATTATTTAATAAAAAAAACTAAAAATAAATATGATGGAGATTTTTTTTTTGCATCTGACTGAAGAACAGATTTCAATATGCTATAAGATTTCCAAATTGTTACTAATTACTTCAAATGAAATAACTGCATCATTTTACTTTAGAAATAGGAAAAAATAAAAAAAATAAAAATTGTACCATTCCATTTCTAAACACTTATTATTCCCCATTATATAAACTGATGTATAAAAAAAATTCTTTCTATCAATTTCATTCAAAATCCTTATTGGGGTTTTCAAAGCAAAGTTTTCAAAAATGATAACAAATTAGTTAATATATCCTGTACACGCACTCTTCTGTCACATTTATAAAAATATACTGTATGTCTTATGCAATATACAATAGAATTTTACAACATTTGTTTTTAAAATTAAGGTGCAAATTTTAGAAGGAAAAAAATGGCATATGATTTAATAATTGTTGATCAAATTATCGCTAATCAACATTAGCAGGCATCTGATCACAAAGCTGTTTAAATACTAGTAAGTATTTGAATACGAATCACAAAATCTGAAATTTCAAATTCCTTTCTCAAGAAAACCTAAAGAATAATATCTAGGTAAGATACAAAGTCTTCAAAGGTAAGATACAAAATAAGTACAAAATCTTCCCATCACCAGATCCAAGAATTTCATATCTAACAAATAGTTTTCACTATACATTTGATGTTACTTAAAAAGAAATTTTAAATCTACATATTCAAATGCTTAACCTAAAGTTGGCGTAAAGAACCAAAATTACATCAATTTCAGATCGCCCATAAATAAAAAAAAAATCATGTTTTTATTGCTGTTTGAAATTGCTTGTTAAAATATATAATGACGATTACTGTACTTTCTCTATACTATGCATATGAGAAAGTAATAATTATAATGGTTATTTTTAGGTATAACTTTTAGGTTTTAGGTTAATCTGTAGGTTTAAAATCCCTTTCTTAGAATTGACTTAAATCTATCAAATTTGTAATGAGAATTTGTGACTAAAAGTCCAGTTTTATGTCAAATTTTTGTTTCAATCGGGTGGTAAAAATTCATTCAAAACTTAAATTCGATTTTAGGATACTGTTAACAGCACGCTAGAGATTAATCGCCAAATACGACGCGCTAGATTTTGTAAAAATGCTAAATTCACGCCAAAGGTTAATATTTTGTATCCATTGTACGCCAATGCTATGCAAAGTATCCTCAGGGTTAACAGTTTCATTGCGAGAAAGGTTTGGGAAGACCCCCCCACCCGGTTTTAGAAGGGAATTTACATTGGAATAGTAAAGATGGCTGAAATTGGAAATAGGTGTGACTTATAATTATGGAATCCAGACTGATCAGGGGGAAAATGTCTTCAACCATTGGATTCGTATGATTCTACCTGACTAATATTGTCACCCCAAGCAGTTGGTACAACTTTGAAGGAGTTAGTAATAGGACTCTAAAATTCTTACATTTGGTTAGTTACTTGTTCTTCCTCCTCTCCAGCCTTGACAGTCCTAATATATATAATTGGACATTCTTTAACTTGAAAAGTCAACCACAGATGTAGTAGAAAGTCCTTGATATATAATTGAATTCAATAAAGTTATTTGTAATACTTTATTTTCTGCAAATATAATAGAATTTAAAAATTGCCTGTGCTTTTTCGTTTATAGTGGTTCATTCATTTTCTTCACTTATACTGGATTATCGCTAGTGAAGTTATGACTAGAAACGGCACTTTGGTTAATAATCAATATTATTTGGTATTTAATCAATATTAGGGGGTGGGCTCTCCCCACCTGATCGCCAATCCCCAAGACAATTGCTAAACAATTTTTTTAAGTTTGCTACTCAAACCCTGCTCAATTCATTCGCTGAATTGAAGACACTGCGCTTTCTACTATTTTATTGCAAAAAAAAAAAAGAATTATAATTGAACTTAATTTATTTTTCTTTCAAATTTAGCCAAACAAAATTCTTTGGTCTTTCAAAAGGTATTTCTTTGAACATTTAGAAAACAAATTCATCAATCAACTCATTTTCTTTTTTATATTTTGCTTTATTAACTCATATTCCTCCATAGTCCTATTATTGTCGTCAAGTGGCGAGGAATGATGCCGTTTTAAGAGCAAAGAAAATTATAAGAATGAAAAAATGATGAATAATAATGATTTTCTAAATATGTAAAGAGAATGTTAAAAACAAATTATTTGAACTTCTTAATACAAGATGTGTCTTGTTCTGCTTTAGTGCCAAACAGCGTGAGAAAAAGAATAAAATTTTATGGATGTACTATAACAAAAGTCATTGTCTCTTAAAATGCTTTCCTCTCCATGCTGTAAGCATTTAAAGGACAAATTCATCAGTTAATTCATTTATTTTTCATATTTAACTTAACTCCGTATTTTTATTCTTGGCGACAAATGGCGACGAAAAGTGCCGTTTCAAAGGAATTGTAATAATGACACCGGCAAAAAAATTATTTAAGTGAAACTATAAATAAGAGTTTCTAGATATATAAAAAGCAAGGTAAAAACAAATTATTAGGATTTCTTAATATAGAATTTGTTGTGTTTTCTCTTTTAGAAATAAAGAAATAAAATTTCATAAATGAATAAAATTTCTAAATTGATTTCCTTTTGATACTTTTACCGTAAGTTATCTTTTACATATACTTTTACCGTAAGTTTATCTATAATTCGCATTATTTCTGCGAATTACCATAAGAAGTAACGTTATCTGTTACTTAACACAATTTTGGTAATTAAACGAGCATCTTGAAAAAGATTAAATCGCTTTCTACCAGAATGCCTTTCAAAACTTTCTGCACTTCGCAAATCGAGTTAGTTTCCCTTTTTGCTTCTGATATATTTGAAATCATAAAATTTAAATTCAGGGGGAAAATAAGTTCAATCCATATCGTATTTTCTTTGCTTGCAGAATGTGAATTTATAATATTTATCTATTGTTTTAGATATTACCAAATCCTATAGATAAATGAAATTTTTTTAGAAACCGCATAAGCGAAATGTATGCGTGCACTTGCATGTGTGTGTCTGTGTTTGTGTGTGTGTGTGTGAGTATGTGTGTATATGTGTCATTCTAAATTATTTATATACCAAATTTTTAATAAATTTATTAAATTCAATTGATTAATATTAATTTCTGCAACAATTTCTCTCGGACTGACAAAATCTTCTTGAAACAAAGATAGCCTATACAACACATTGAGAGAAAAATATACTTTTGTACTCATCCTTTCTGAAATTTTACTATGTAAAATATCCTCTACATTTTTTTCTACATGTAAATCTACAATGTAAATCTACATGTAAATCTACAATTTCTACAATGTAAAATATCCTCTACATGTAAAATATCCTCTACATGCTTTTCCTCAGTCATCCTATTATAACTAAGTAACTGCAAGCAATTAATTAGTCTTGTTAATTCTCATTCATAACCATTTACTAAATAGTTTCATTGCCATGTTAATTCCCTTATCACCTGTTACGATTGGAGGTTAAGGGCTTTCAGTTCATGCACTCCGTGGCCCATTCCTCAAACCGACAAATAGGCAATCATTCTTTCCTTTCTTTATGTTCTGCTCTTTCTTTTACGCTTAACTTCTTTGTATTTTTTAACATTCATTTTGAATTTAAATTTCTTCTCTTTGGGACTGGACTGTTCATTTCTCCCTAGAAATGATTCTGAGGGTTTAAAGTACTTGATCGTGAACTCTTCCTTGAATCATATAAAAATTGTCTTCTCAAGATCACCATTTTTGACATTTAAGCCCAGAACTTTTAGTATAATCACAAATATCCAAAGACAATCCCAATATTAGTGCATAATTAGTATAATCACAAAACTCCAAAGACAATCACGATTAGTACATAATTAGAATAATCCCAAAAATCTAAAGACAATCACAAGATTAGTGCATAATTAGTATAATCACAAAAATCCATAGACAATCACAATATTAATGCATAATTAGTATAATCACAAAAATCCATAGATAATCACAATATTAATGCATAATTAGTATAATTACAAAAATCCATAGATAATCACAATATTAATGCATAATTAGTATAATCACAAAAGTCCGAAGACAATCACAAGTTCTATTTTCACACGATATTCTGTTTTCAGAAATCTCCAATTTTGCTAGAAAAGTTTTAGATAGAGTTTTTAGATTGCAAATAGAAAATTGATTAAGTTGCGATAATAGATATTTATTGGTAATTCATGCACGTCATCTGCGTAGGAGATCGAAATTATGAAGCTTGAAAATTATATTTGAATTTTTGGGCCCATTTCATGTTTCTATAAAGTAAATTCGAAAATCAAAATAAAAACCTGCATGATTTAATTTTTTAAAAATTGATCGACAGACAAAAAAAATTTTATATATATTTAGTACTTGTATGATGATTTTTTTAAAGTTTTATAGGTATTTCAAGTATTTTAACATACTAAAATAAATGCAATAACATTAGATATTTATCTTTTTTTTAATTATTAATTGATTTATTTGATTTTATAGATTTTCACGATGACATTTCTTTTTAGGTATTTGTAGGAAAATTAGATAGATAAGTTCTCTATTACTTCAAAAATTAAATTTGGAAATGGGAAACATTTTTTAATATGTTTTATCTTTACCTGAAAAATTTAAGACTCCAAAATATCATATATTGTCTTTAAATACTTTAGCAAAAAGTTACCTAATAAACACATTAACATCTATAATTTCTTATCTATTCTCTTATCTCGTCATGGCCAATCAAAAGCATTTATTTTCTATGAGTAGCTTTGCCATTCTGTGGGTCATAATTTACCCGCAGCAATATACCCGAAATCCAGAGGAGGCCGTAAAGAAGGCTAAAAATATGTACGAGAGCACTCGTAAATCTCTTGGCGATAGGTTGCCCCCAAATGGGCCTTTTATTAATCCTCGACATTTATTTTTAGCAGGTTGAGCGCTCTAAGGAATAAGTTTTCCTTTATATCTCGGGAACTACTATTAATGAAATTAAAAACAAAATAGCTAATGGCGGAAAAAATTTTCTAGCATGTTTAAATTGTCCTATCCTATTTTATTTCACTAAAAAATACAAAAAGCGTTGTAATTCTTTAAGAATCACAAGAATGTAAGTTCATTTATATATGGAATATAAAATTTTGCTTGCCTTAAAGCACTTTCAGAAGCCTATTTTTTTTTTCTGCATTTAGTGATTGTCCTTTATCACATTTTAATAATTTCAAGAACTCTTTCATTTAAAAGGATGTGTAAATAGCATCTATCCTGTTTGATTTCCATATTCTTTCTTGGTTAAATGTATTTTTAATATGTTAGCATATCATGCTCCTTTTTTACTTTCTCGCATAAGGTAGTATCCAGAGAGTATAGTAATCGTAAAAAAAATTCGAACTAGATATTTTGATGAATCTCCCCATTTTTGACCTCCCTGATTGCGAAATACGCATTTTTGTAAAAGGTCCGTCTGTCTGTGACAAAAAGAACTAACTCAAAAACGCATTGAACCAGATGGTTGAAATTTGGTATACAGTTTTTACACTAAATTCGCAGATTTCTGTGGAATTTTAAGTGCTAAATCTTTCCAGAGGAAGTCCGTCTGTGTGACTGTTCGAATATAATTTAACACGATAATTTAAAAAACGAAGAAAGTTAACTAGATAAAATTCGGTGCTCAGATTTAACACATCTACAGTGAAGATATCTGCCAAATTTTGAGTCAAGTAAGACTACCTGTTTACTGTTTGTCGGTCTGTATTTTCAGAAATACGTTAACCCAATAATTTAATTATAACATTTTTTTTTATTTCAATCAGTTGAGAAAAACGTATCTAAAACACAAATTCGACTTTTGGGTACTATTGACGCATGCTAGGGATTAGGCGCCAAATAAGTCGCCAGGGATGACACGATAGTTTCTTAAATGCTAAATTCGTACAAAAAGCTAATAATTCATAACTATTGTACACCAGTGCCATGTAAGGCATTCTCTGGCAAACAAGTTTATTCGAGATTAAGCGAGAAATCTTTGAGGAGACCACTCCTGCTAGTTTGTTTATGTCATTCCATATTTCTTTCTCTCTCTGTGTGATGCGTGCGTGTGCGTGCGTGAGCAATAATTTTTAGAATACAACAAGCAAAAAGGATCAAACATAATTTGTTCAGTTTATGCTGTAATTGGCAAATTATATCGTTTGGGCCAAACTCAGGAAAGGGGAAGTAGGCTTTGTCCTCATGCACGAGAATTGATAATATATGAAATATAACTCAAAAAGAAGGGTCCAAGACAAATGAAATTTATCACATGATTCATTGCTAGAATTGTTAAATTGTACCAAATTTTGGACCAAATCTGTAGGACTGTCTTCGTTTGATCATTTTATTTGTGCCTGTGCAACACTGTTATGAAACAAGTTTTATGAATTAATTTTAGGTTATTATTATTTTTTTTGTTTATACTGAAATAACACAATAACTTTGCAATAATATCAATATGTTAAATGAAATTGGTAAAACTTTTGATGGAATTTATGTATATAATTTTGAGTCCAATATTTCAAAAAGATAAGGTTTAAAATATACTACAGGATTAAATATAATGCACAACGTTTTGTGTAAATATACCAAAATGTCGAGAGGAGATACTGATTTTTCCTTGCTTTATCTTTTCCGTGTTTATTTCATTGAACATAGATAGGAATGATACTGCGCGCAAAGGTGTGGATCACTGCTCTGTTTTGTTTAAAAAATAATCGCCCATTGCCGTCTGTAATACTGGGTGGAGTTTTAAAAATATCCTCCCTTTTTATATGCTTCCATAATGGACGCGCAAGTACCAATTTCTGTTTTGGCTATGTTTGTTTTTTCATGCTTAAGCTGACTGACTAATCGTTGTGCAAATAAACGTATGCGTCAATAAATAGCAAAGATCCATGTTCTGAGATCAGCAATTATTTTATTATTTTATTATATTTATGCTTATTTCTTATATTTTCTCTTCACGGACCAAATTGAAATCTACTACAAATATTTTCTTGAACATTTTTTAATTGGGAAATCTTTTTTAGTGTATTAGTGGGTCAATATTTGTTTCAATTCGATTTTATTGGTCAATTTTGATCTGAGAGTTCGTGATCATTATGGATATGAAAGATCCGATTGCAAAGAAGCAAAACTTCTATACTCTGTTTCACCCTAAGTTGGCAGTATTGTAAAAGGTAGAAAATGTGACGCTCCGCGTTGGGAAAAAGTTCCCCATCAATTCCAACTTTAAAATAGTTAAAATGCGCAGAAATTTATCAAATAATATCATAAATTACAGAAATCCTTTTTTTATCAGTATGTATTTAAAATTATTCTCAAGTTAGAAGTGCTTATCTGTTAAGTATTTTGTAAATAAAGCGAACGAATCTGAAAGATTGACATAATGATTTCCACTTGGGCTAGAACCGGTCTTCAAGGCCAAATATTTGGCGCACATTTCTATTACGTCTCCGCCAACTCAGCTTCATTCAGTTCGCAACCGTTATAATCTTTCGTACTTTTTCATTCTCGCTTTTTTACCAGCTGATATTTTTGATACAATTAATCACATTAGTAGTTATTAGTTTTGATTGTTGAATATTTATTCGATTCGTTATTTTTATTCACTTCTAAAATGTCTGAAAAAGTGAAAATGTTATCACCGACTACGCTGTGCACACCTTCAAGACGAGTGAAACCAACAAAAAGTGCAGCATGCAGAAACATATTAAACGTTTATTCTCGACACCGAGAAAGCCCTCAAGATTCTATCAATCAAATCGTCTATAAAGTTTCGCAATGAACAGTTTTCCTTTTGAAAAAAGAAATAAAGGCATCCAGTCCTTTAAGTACCCCTGGAAAGAAATGACCATTCTCAGTAAGGTAAGCATTCAGGTCTTGTAAAATATGATGATTTTACATTATCCTGTATTTGAAGAAAAATCCATGCATATTTTCGCAGAAATGAGATCCCAACATTAGATAAGGTTTTAAAAGATGTGAATGATTATACAGATATCCTTTCGAAAAACATTAGCCGAACTACGCTTTACCGAATATTGAAAGATTTAGGGTTTTCTTTTGAGAAACGATGAAACGAAATGAAATAACATTAATGATTTATTAAAATAATGTATCAATAATATTGAAAAAATAATGAAAATAAGGCAACAATTAATTCTCCGATAAAATGATAATATAATAAGGTAAATAAATATTTACTATTTGGCGAAAAATTTGCGAGATAAAGTTTCGCCAGCGATCTGCATTTCTAGTCACTTTGTACTTTAAAGTAACCCAGTTCCCCTGACAACGACTGTGATTCGGCATGCGTAGAATATACACTACTGCCAAGTTAGGGTGAAACAGAGTATAATGTTATCATAGATGTTTGCATCTGAAATATACTGCAAACACTGATTTCTATTTCAATAGAACTCTACCAATGTGTATGAGATTTTCTGCTACAACTTTTGTTAGTTAATCTGTGACAATCGGATCTGGAAATACTGTTACAAAGACAACAGCCTGTCTCAACAGATACATCTTCTAGAAAAATTTCATAAATAAAAATAATTCATTTTGACTGAAATTCATTTGTCGGCTTTTTTCATTTTGTCACGTAGGTACTCTAGTGTGGAACTCAACGACACACACAAAAAGTAGAGCTAAACTAATTTATTAACTCAACTCTGAACTCAGAACACAGTGACTGACAGATCTTCTGCTTTTAAACTAGCAGGGAAAGTTCCAGAATACTTTTCTGGAGACAATAAGAAAAGTCCAGAACACTTGTCTGGTAAGTTAAAGAAAGGTCCAGAATCTGCTGGAACATGAAATAAAGGAAAACATAAAATTAAGGAATTAAATATTTTATACAGACTGTGCATTGCATTGTCGCTAGCGAAATTCGAACTTGTGATCGCGTGATTATGAGATCAGTGCTATGACCATTCGGCCATGGGGAGTTGACTGCCTCTTTTCTATGCTGCAATATATCTGCCAAGTTATAAAGATGATGATAAGGATAACAATGCATATTGACTGATAAGGCAAAGAATTCAATGAAGTGACACTAAATAACAATGAAATTATAACAAGACATCGCCAAGATTTGGCAACTATTGACGATATAAAGGAATGTAAAGTAAAAGGTTTCAATTAAACAGAATTTTTAATACACCATTTTTTTTATCTTATCCGCATATCCTCTATGAATTAAACGGGTTTCTTTACCTTGGATACCATTTTTTACTTTTTTAGTAATATTATATAAGTTCCAAAACCTGATATATAATCTTTAGTGACATTATAAAATACACTTGACATTGAAACGGCAAGGTCACACTTTGACATTAAATACGAGGATCATTTTTTTAAAAGTTCCAAAAGGTAGTAATAAATGATTAGAGAAAAAATAGTTATTTCCAACATCTCAATCTCACAAATTTCTCTTTTATTACTCTTTTAGAAATCAAAACAACAATAATTGTTCAGATAACATGCGTCATTTATGTAGAAAGTTAAATAAGTTCTTAAGTAAACGGGTTAATATGCTATGCACATTTTTTTTGTTTTGTTTTTTCTAATGTCTACAATATTCCAATATAAATTCACTCCAAGTCATTAATGACTTGTTCGATAAGGAAAAAAATGTAAAATATAAAATATATCTATCCTAACATTTTCTTCTTGATGTGGTGTCAATTTTGAAAATGGGCAAACTTAAATGTAATTTTTATTGTTAATTGCAATTCATAATTACGAGACCGTTACCAAAATGCCTTTCTTTTGCCCTCAAGAAGGGGCAATGTTAAAGCAAAATTCATATATATATAAGTAATATATTATTTTTTATAAAACAAACAGAATTGCATAGCATAGCATTGAGAAATTTTTAGCTCTTGATTTGAAAATTAACTATAAAAGATCATTTGTTCTTAAAAATGTTTTGGCCTCTTGCAAAGATTTCGTTATGGAATAGAAACTGCACTTAAATAAAATAACGTATAATGTTTAATTATTTCTTAACTTATTACAACAGTAGCTGAGAATGTGGTTTTTCATTTCATCCCATATTTTCCATACTAGATGATTATTTTATTTATGCGTTCAATAAAATTCAGTGAAAAGTTCCAATTCGTTTTATTTTATATCTAAAGTAACGCATTAAAGTTGGGACAAGAAATGAAAGTGATGTAATTTTCTTATATTAAGAAAAAGAATTTTTTTCAATGATACGTATTTAAGTTTAAAAACTTATTAAAAAATGGTCTTTGGCTAATCCAACGTTTTTTTTATAGAGGAAATTGGAAATTCATACATCCTAAACTATCAGCGTAATTTCATCCTGTTGTTTTCCACAGAAGAAACCGGAAGTGTTTACCCTTTGACCTCTTCGGATACTTTCACATTAAGATATCAGTTATAAATTATGTAAAATAAAGGTAGTGCTTATGTGCTCATATGTTATACTGTCCAGAAAGCTCAACAAGCAAAATATTTTTTTATTTAGCTTGCTGAGCTGTTGAATTAATGTCTTCACATATACTCAATTAAACGTGTTGAAATAATCAACAAATGTATTTGTGTGACTTCAGATTCTTAAAAAATCTGAAATATGAATATTATTAAATACTCGACTTCTAATTTTTCGATATTTCAAAAATTTCCTGAGTGTTACTTACAATAGAAAATGAAAACGTTGCAACAGAAATCTGGAATAAGTTTGAGCGGTGCAAAAAAAAAAAAAAAAAATGAATTAATCTATGTTCGTTCATGTTGCATGAATTTTATCATCTTACTGATACTGCTCGAGCTCCACATAGCTATACTAAATATTCACACAATGGAGCCGTTATCGCCATTTCGTTATTTGTTCGTATATTCTATTTGACGTGTAGTAATTTTCAAAGTCTACAACGCATAATTTGGTTAATGAGAAAGAATATATTTGATAATTCTTTGTTATATATGACCACCTTAGACAATACGCTTTTTATATTATATTTTGTTTTCATTTTATTCTTTTTAATCCCTACCAAAGAAAATCAAAATATTTTAACTTTTCCAATCGAGACAAGATGGTCAGGGTAAATTAACGACCCCGGTCATCTTGTCGGAAATAATTCTTATTCTTTTCGATTTGGCGTTTATACAAGGGGTGTTCAAATCAAAAGGTACGAAACGGCACTGTGAGTATAAATGAAAACTTAGTCAAAGTATACACCATAGGCCTGAACACAACGATCCCATTGATTAACGAGCCGAAGGATTCCTTGTTCCCAGAATTCCTGTGGTCGTGACGAGACCCAGTCCTTCACAGCGTCCTTGAGTTCGCCGTCCGAGTTGAAGCACTTCCCTTCCAGATATTTTTTTCAGGGTACCAAACACATGAAAATCGTAGGGCGACATGTCCGGGCTGTATGGCATATGGTCGAGCTGCTTCCACTTGAACTTGGCCAGTTCTGTGTGTGTGACCCTAGAGACGTGTGGACGCTCGTTATCATGGAGCAGAACCGCATCGTCCTTGAATAGCTCCGGTATTTTGTTCTTGATGTACCTGTGTAGTCTTCGAAGTGTCTCACAGTATACATCGGAGTTAATGGTTCTTTTGTGCTTCAGGAATTCAACAAGATACGTCAATTGGAAAACACTCTTTATAAAAGATTCTGCTCTCTCTGAGATGCATCTTCTCTCTGATGCATACTCCGATATATGTGGGTGACTCCAATCGCATCCCTAGATGTCTCACTACGTTCTCTCATAGCGAAATAGGCAAATATGTTAACAGTTACGTTGTTACGACATTTCGTTCCTTTTCATTTAAACATCCCTTGTATGTATTTATTACTTATTTTGCGCAATTTTTTTTGATCGACAGAATCCACAAATTCTTTCAATCTATACTATTAGTCGCGTAAACTTGCAGGTAATATTATAAGAATCTCATCTTTGGAAAACATACTAATACCAATGAAACCTCATAACACACAGCAAAAAACATTTTAAGCAAGTAAACAACTGACGTAGGTTGCAAAAAATATTAGTTGTTATTTCAAAAAAACTGAAATTTGTTTTCTGACTCTCATGGCAAAAGTTGAAACTTTCTAAAAAAGTACAATGTAGTTCTTACTTATTTTGAGATCTATTCTACCCTCCCCCCATCTGGAAACTAGGATAGAATTTTACAAAAGCTCAACAAGAAATGCTCAAATTTAGAAGCGAAATTTGAATTCACTTTTTGATAATGACAAAGCACCTATTCATTAATTTGTCTGAATTTTATTATTAATAGACATAATTTAAACACAATAGCCGTTTCATTACACATTATTCAAAAAAAAATATTTAATTAATTACTTGTTTGTCATATCTTCCAATAAATCTGTACTCAATTTTTATAAAAAGTGTCACCTTGTCCCAAAGTCAAAATCATTTGGTTCCGGTACTAGAACAAGATGACACTTTTGGAATATCTTTTTAAATTACAAAATAAAATTGATTATTTTAAAATCAAAAATTCACCCAGCTAGATTCGATGCAAAGGATATTCTATTAAAAAGGATTCATTATTAGCGCTATTATCTTGCCAGTTTTTCCCCTACATAAAAAATAACAATTATTTATGCTTTATTATTCGGTATGACTAGTTTGTTATCATGAAGAGAAGCTGAATGAATAAATCCGCTATCAAATTTAAAAGATTTCGTTTGTTTTTGCGAAGTAAAAACATAATTTCTGTCTTCTAGAAGGAAATATTTCTTCTTTCTTCAATCTATTATACTCAGACAATCATGATATTGTTAATTTGTATTGATATTCAACCTTTATAGTGTCCAATAGATATTCAAACGATTATTATTTATAGCACATAAAAATACTATTACGATTTTATTAAACG
>JAPMOR010117408.1:0-14931 GCA_026543865.1 Argiope aurantia
AACAAATATTGCATAAAAGACACGCCGACTAACTGCCAGCGAGTCCAATGTTACATGGCGAAGACTGATAACTGCTCGAAAAGGAAAGCAAAAAGATAGAAGTTCTTTCACTTGTTATGTAAAGTTTGTCTAAGATGTCGGCACACCCGACAATTACTGAAGGAGGGGAACATCACCCCCTTTATATCCAATCATAGAGCATCTATCAGCACTTTCGCAATGTCAGTAGCGTAAAGAAACACGCCCCTTTTCGTGGTCAATTTTTCTATTTTGTTCTTCAGTCTGAAGACGGACATTCTAATCGAATTGGTCAAGGATGCAAAACGAAAAGGGTGATCACACGTCTGGGTGAGAAAAAGGGGGGAAATCCCCAGAGTCTGCCATTCGTCCTCCTCCCCCTGACTCGATCATCAACTGCGGTAACTGGTTTGGACAGGAGATGACGTGCCAAAAGTTGGAACTGGCTTCAAAAGGAGGTTGATTTATAGATGGCATGTTTATCAAACATGATAATAGAACTACCGTTATTTGTTAAGGATACGTTTTCGGTCCATATTATATGGGCTGCGTTGTTTTATGTGGGTTAAAAAAAGATATGAAGCAAGCGGGTGATTTCAGATCATTTTTCTGTAACAGAATTTTGACAATATATCTCCTTTCTTATATATTTTCCTTATTTTTCATTTTATATTCAAGTTTCAGAAAGTTATGTGGGTAAGCAATTAGGATGAAGCGCTTACTTCAAAGGAATAAATAAGTTTAAGATAAAACTAAATAAATTAAAGATAAATGAAAAAATGTTTTAATTCATTGCATCCCCTGGTACGCAAATTTTGCTTTGATCGCCTTATTATTAATTTATGAGTTTATAAGTAATAAAAAAATGAAGTAATCTCCTAGACATTTAAACAAGTATTTAATTCACTCTATCCATTATCCAACTTTTATGCGACAGACGTGGAAAATTTATCGCCTTAAGAATTGAAGTAACATTATGAGCACTGTTTCATCATGCTTATCTACTAATAACCAGTTTGTTTTGTAAAGAAATGAAAGACAATTTAACATGAAATATAGTTCTCTTTTGGTTAACATATTGCATAACATTTAATAATAAATTTTTATATAAGTGCGCAACCCGGATTGCTATACGTTCAGATCAAACTAGAAACATTAAAATCAAGCACTTTCAATAAAGATGAGATTTTACAAAGTTCTTTTACATCACAAGGAGTATTATAATGAACTATTTTGCTAAATCATTTCCAATTTGAATTGAAAGGTGCATTATAATTAGTATCCATATTAATAGTAGATTTTCTATAACATCTACGAAGATCAATATCTGTTTAACACTTTCGGCATAATACAGTCTCGCTCCCAAGCCAGATCTTTACTGGAATTGGGCCTCAAACCCGAGAAGTTGTGAATCTGAAATCAAAATTTTTTCAACAAACTCATAGCGGCCTCCGTTACAACTAACCATCTTGAAATTTCTAGAATCTGCAAAGATACACCCGAGATTCTTCTATATACTGTATGAAGACTACATGCTGTCCAGTTATGAGCTTGTGTTCATTTATTAATTGCAAATGTCTAATTGAAATTTGAGTTCATTAAAATTGTTTGAGTTTTATTAGAATTTTCCTTAATTTTTATTTATATTGAAATAATTTTTAAGAATTCGTCAAATTTACGCCTTTTACCAGAGCACATTCTGCAAATAAAATCTTCCTTTGCTTCAGTTATCAATATGCTTAATGCTGACCTTGCGCAACCAACATTTAATGTTGACCTTGCGCAACCAATAACGCAACCAATATTTTTTCTTAACACCTAAAAATAGCAATTTATTTGCAGAGTGAATCTATTAATTGTGTGACTATTCTAAAACTTCAGTTCAAATACTCAAAAACTGAATTTCAAATGATATTCTCATTGGAGCTCAAAATTGGCAGTATTCCACACTGTACTTTCAAACAAGACATCAATCTAACAAAAAGATACGGGGCAGCTATTGTATAGTTTTAGTTTTATTTCTATGTAAGATATCATCACTCAGAAAAACAGGAACAATTAATACAAGAAAAATGCTACACAAAGAATTAAAATTAGAAAAAGTAAACATACCTCTAACAAAGATTCAAATGGCAAAACAGTAAACAAACTTATTTGCATATTTGTTTTCTTTAACTAAACTAACTGTAGGTACCCTACCTATTCTAACACCACTTACAAGTCAACCAAATAATCCTAAACACAATTTTGTATGGGGGTTCGAATGAAACAGGTAACATCTTTCTTGACAAGCGCCCAAATTCCTAAAAGTATTTAAAGAGAACAGACAGACAAATTAAATTATATCAGTGAACCGATTCCGACATGTCTGTGGGGATTAGGATTTCTGCCTTGAAAGCGCCTGCAAATACGACTATGGAAACTAATTAAGGAGTTTCGGTAATTTAATATCTCAGTAGGGAAGCCAATCGATACGTTGTGGGAAGTCACCGATATTTTTCCTCACACAAACGAAATTCACTTAACGGTTTTTAAGAAACGCAGGTACTTTAACTAAAGAAATAGCCAAATCTTGAGAAATTTCTCTGGAATGGAGAAAACAACTAAAAAAAATACTTTTCAAGTCACTAAAACTCATTCTCATTGGTCATATTACGATCCCTTGAATAAACTCTTCAAATTTTGATATTATTTTATGAAAGGTGAAAAAGGTAGAACTTTTATGGGACAGAATTAACTGATAATAAGGAATCGTATATAGGTACTATAATGACCACCAGTAACTAAAGAGCTCTCATGAAAACAAGGCCACTCATATTCGATTTTGGCAATAAAAAGAATATAAGAAGACACATTTGTGATCAGAGGAAAAAAAACTAAAAAAAATAAATAAATGGCAATTATGTTTATAAAGGTAAAATTTACCCTCTGCACTCGGATGGTGCCTCTCACTCACCATTCAAGACGGTGCATCATTTTGATGCTTTATTTATTTTTCAATTTTGTCTTAAAAACGTCTACAGTATCGTAAAAAGATGTAGATTTATTTTTTAGGGAAATTCAACTTAAAACAATTATATTTATATTTCGGAACAATAAACAAATATTTGTATTAGGTGAATAATTGTGCATCTAATTACTTTTCCGAAAGCAAAAGTTTAAGTTTTAATAATACTTATATATTTTACTTGCAGAAAAATTGAAGAAAATTAATTAGTAATATGTCATAAAATTTAAAATTGCTTCTTCACAAAAATATTAATATAAGCGATCAAAAACACTTGATCTCATACACATTATTTACACTCATTTGGAATACTACTTTTTGTTGTGACATCAGTAAATGTAACAGTAGAAGTATGCCAAAGTAAAAAAGATTCCAACAACTTTGAAAATTTCTCACTCGTTTGTACATATCCTCCAGTCAATTAGACAGCAAGACAATATAAACAAATGCCCTAAAGTCAGAATCGGAGCATCAATCCAAAAACGTAAAAATAACAATGAATGAATATACCTATTCAAAAATCATTACGTTCATTTAAAGCCACGTTGATAAAATGAATAGATTTTTATTTCTACGTCTTTCTAAAGCATAGGTTCCCAAACTTTTTTTTTCTTGTGGACCACTTTCAAAGTTTTACTATTTTTGGTAGACCCCCTGCTGCTACATTTCTACTGTATTCCCAAAACTCCTAAAAAATTTCACCCTAAATTGGGGATGTTAAGAAGGAAAAAAAAAAAAGTAGCACATTTTCCTGTGTCCTATTTATTAAAATAATTCTTGTGGTTATACAAAATTATAAACATTTATTATTACAAAAAAATCAACGATTGGCAAAAAATCAACGATGAACTCTGAAATGTAAATCAACAATAAAAAATAGTCATACTTTTAATGAGATGGATGTACTTGATGAATTGACAGCAAATTATCAATATTTGGCTTCAGTTTTGTAAGAAGTAATCTCAAATCTCCCCGTTTTGTGATGTTCAATCTACTCCATTTTTTTTTTTGTTAACAGGTTGGTAACGGCACTAAAACTTCTTTCGGCAAGAAATGATGAGGGAAATGCTATCAAAAATTTTCTCGCAATTTCCCACAGCCCAGGATATTTTTCGGGGATTTCTGCCTGCAGCCAAAATGTTTGATAGACTTTTTTAAATTTCACCTTCAGTTCCTCGTTGGTGGGGAGCTCAAGTAGCTCCTCTTGTAATACCACATTTGCCTCTTCCGTTTCATCAAATGGGGTTATGATCCATGGTGGTATTTCCATCGTCAGAATATCTTTAAATCTATTTTTGAAGTCATCATGCAGGGTATTTAAATGTTGAGCGTATTCTGAATACTTGAACAATAGATAATAGTACACTGGTACTATTATCTATTGTTCTATTCAATTCTGTGTTTGAACTGTCTCGAATATTTTTGAGTACCTACCTAGTGAATGATGCTACCTGTCTACGTTGATAAGTAAATCCAAATTTTTGTTCTTTATTAAGAAAACCAGAAACTTTTTCGTGGACCCCCACTTACAACTTGTGAACCCCTGTTTTCTTTTCATGTCTGCGTGGACCCCCGTGTGGTCGATGGACCCCTGGGGGTCCACCTGGACCACTTTGGGAACATATGTTCTAAAGAAAGAGATAATAATTTATAAAATCTGGAAGAAAATCCAATATTTCCAGCGTTTTTGCTTTGAAATCAATAATTTAAACAAGAACAAATGCCAATACTGAATTAAATCCATATTAAGAATGCTAGAAAATATCCAATATTTTTATAAAACTTAATAAAGGTTTACTCAAATCACTTGATTTATCAGCTCCAAAAGACTCCAAACCACTATGAAAGCTGCTTTTATTTCTCATATACTCATACTAACATATTCTCTAAATTAATTCACTAAAAACATGAATTCTTTCTTTATTTTTGGATGTAAAAATTAAACGTGTAAGGAAAAAAAAAAGCATTAAAAAAATTTAACGCTCCAAAGCTAAACATCTTAGAACTTTTATTTTCCCCCCAAACTGAAGAGCTGGTTGGTACGTGCTATCATGTTCTGTTTCAACTAATAATTGTTGAGCGTTGCTATTTTTAATGGATCAGATATCAGCAATGATTTGAAACACTTAAGAACCTGAAAGAATCTGTTCAAATAAAGCTTTATGTGCACACAATAAAACTCAATAGATTATTGTCATTAATTTTATCAGCTCCTGGATTCGAGGAGGGACAGGCTTTAATGAAGGGTAAATCTTTGAACAATCCACACTCAATGTCAAGAGTTATTTAAAAAGATAAAGTATCTTCGACCTGCATAAAACAGGGCTTAAGCACTGAGATCAAAAATAAAATTGGTCTTATTAACTTAAATGGAATCAGCTTATAGAATATTTGCTTCTGCATGAGATGCAAGATGGGAAATTTTCGGTCCTTCTTAAAATGCGTAAGATGTTTTTTTTTTTTAACTTACGAGTTTAATTTACTTTTATTATGCTCCTGTTCAAAATACTTTTAACAGAGAACGAATATTTTCTTATCCACATTAACCCCTTCACATACAATGACGGGACTGACTCGGGAATCGAATTACTGAATTTTTAATTTTTAATCTGCACTTAAGTATTAAGCAATTTAAAATGCAAAAATCACTTAAAAACGCATTATTGTTTCAACTGCCCTTATTATTATAGGAATTAAAATAATTGCTCCAAATAGCAAGCGTCAACTAATTAGGAAGTTATTTAAATTCGTATGTCAAGGGGTGAAGGGGTTAACAAGCAAACCACAGTGATAATTAAGTCCCGGATCTTTCCTTGAATTAAAATTCAGTAAAATTAATGAATCTTTTTAAAATAAGTTAAAATAAATATAAATTATACCTTTTAGGTAAATTTGAAATGAAATACAATAGCAAATATCGCATGACATGAATATCATTAAAAGTTTAAATTCAATAAATATAGTAATCTAAAAATGATTTTTTATCTTATAGTTTGTGGTAATCGCTGAGTAAATTAAATATGGTAATTTCTTTCGTGAAATGAGTCCTGCATTTCAAAATCTAAAGATCTTCAGAACTGGAAACTTCAAGGGGAAAAAAATCATAGTGCTAAAGTGTTTAAAAGTCTTTTGAAGGATGTGCATCAATAAGGGAAAAATAGCGGAAGGCTCAACAGCGAAAGAATTCCAGTTGATTCTTTGGCATGTATCTAATCGTGCCTACCAGCCATAAAATTTGATAAAGAAAATGGGATTACAGCTTCAATTTCAACCGTCAGAAGGATGACTCAGAAATGTAAAGCGATAGAAACCAAGACAGTAATCGTAGCTGATGGCTCATAATATGCTTTTCTTTACAAAAGATTATTTATTGAACTTCCGTGAGGATAAATAATTTTTATCGATAAAGAAACTTCAACACACAAATATTAAATAGGACAGATTCTCCCATTTTTACCATGATTTAAGGAGAAAAAAAAATTCTATCATCCCCCCTCCCCTTTATTTAGTTTTAACTGTATCGTAATATGGAGAGCAATTATTTCCAATGATGTCCTCGATATTATCATTTAAAACGGTAGCCGCGTTATCACAAACTTATTTATCGATGTTACAAAGCACGAAATCAAATTTAAAGTTGCACTTCACCCAACAACTTTCATTTTTCAGCAGGATGGCGATATATACCACAAATGTCATTAACAGTGTGTGGTCGGCTTTTTGAAAATTCCCAACATCCACTCTCTCTCGGATTAAACATAACAGAAAATGTTTAGCCTATTTTATGATTTTTACTAAGATAGCTGCAATGTTTAATTCGACCCTTACATCAAGAATGAAAAAAAGTGGCCATCGGAATCTAAAGACTCTTTAT
The DNA here is from genome assembly GCA_026543865.1 of Argiope aurantia. Taxonomy (NCBI): domain Eukaryota; kingdom Metazoa; phylum Arthropoda; class Arachnida; order Araneae; family Araneidae; genus Argiope; species Argiope aurantia. Next base: position 6,900 of record JAPMOR010117408.1, read on the forward strand.
ATAGTTCCTTATCCAACATAATTTTCGAATTATAAAGACGTTAGTTAGTCATGTAAAATACTGCAACATTGTATTTTCAGCCCTAATTTAAGGAAATAACTTCGAGGATCTTCAAGAAAATTATCATTTTGTTGATAAATCAGTATTCAATAAATTCATAAGTAAGAAATTAATTTCAAAGTAATTTTGTTTTATAGATGGATGCCCATTTAATAAACTTATCCTTGTAATTAAAAAAAATATCAATTTTATTTCATATAAATTAAGTGTTTCTTAGGCTATCGCATTTCTTTATCCTGAAAAAAAACCCACGAGCCCAATTTTGATTTTGAAAAAATAATAACCAAAATGCTTTTACTTAAAGTATTTATTTATATCGAAAAATTCCACTCTGTATGTCAATTCAATGCCATTAAAAAAACTAATCGGAACAACATTCTTTGCTGAAATATATATGTATGTATACTTAATAAATATACATATATATGAAATATGTGCACGTAATATATAAGCTCCTATACTCAGAACAATAGAGTTCAATATAATAAGGTGGCGAAATAATACTCCAGAAAAGAGGAATTCCAGAATAACGTCCCAGAAAATAATTCAAATTTAATAATCGCATGATAGAACTTCCGCTCAGTATTCATAGTTATGTTTATTATAATATGGTGGATTGTTGTATTATTATATCTTATTAGGAAGGTAAAATAGGATGTGGGGATAAAAACTTATAGTCCTCATTCTCTGCCATCTTTTAACAAACTATACAATATTTTTTTAAAGCATATTCATTAAAATTTCAAAATGATAATAAACGGAAAATAAGAAATATATAAATATTTCTAAATTTTTGATAAAATAATGACCGTATCTGTAATGCATTCTTAGAAGTATTCCTTAATGGGCACTTTTAATGCACTCAAATAAGTTAAAAAGATGTTGGTCTGAATAATAATTCATAAGCGTTTGTTTTTTCTTTTAAAATTTAAAAATGCACGATGTTTTATGTTATCTGAAAGAGTATTCAATCTTCTACAAGGTATAGTGTATTTTGATCTTTTAATTTTATTGATTTTTGCATGTTTTCAGATCATTAAAATGGAATATTAAGTGGATGAAGCGGAGCATTTTCGTGCAACTTCGTTTTTATTTCTCAATTATTAGTTCAAATAAAACCTCTTGATTATTTACATCATTGTTAGTTATGAAAAGGTTCTGTACAAAAATAGGATAGCACTACATTTTTTTTCTACCCAAAAAATGGTCCCAAAGGAAAGAAGTTTCAGAAAGTCCACCTTAGAACTAAGCAATGACGCAAATGTCTAAAGCACAAAATTGTCACTTTTTGAAAAAATCACGCTTTTGTCAGAAACGAAGCTTTTTAGAATTCCAGCAATGCTAAAAAACAGACCACAACAAACCTTTTCCCATGCTGTACAGCCTTTCTGCATTCTTTTCATCCCCCAAAACTGTTTGAATGCAAGTAGCACGGAAGGGTTGGTTATTTGTTCCTTTATTTATCCTCTCCCCCTCTCCAAACGTCAAATCCTATTCTTTGCAAAGTTAGGTTTCGTTATAACAAACTGGTGCAGATTTGTTTTCTGAAATAACAAAAGAGCACATAACACCTGTGACAGAAATAATAATAGCCTCAAGCAATCAAAGCACAACCACCCCCCCCCCTTTTTTTAGCTTGTTGAAGATGAGCAGATTCCTACTGTTCCGCGGTTGACACCTTTTGTAAATCCTTCATTTCCATTCACTGATCCAGCAGAAGGCTGATGGGGAACCCCAAAAGGCGGGGCCCATAGCGGGTCCCCCATCAAAGTTGTATACCTAATTTTTAAAACGGCATCCACTCATTTCCTCCGGTCCAGAGGTGTGACAGCAAGGGAAGATATCAAACGAGTGAGTACATTGTCCCGTAAAACGAGCCTAGGTGTTCTCCATTTATAACCAGTTAATGGGACATTTCGAGGGAATCTTTAAATGGTGTGCCTTCGGCGAAAACTGCTTTTGGTTTTTTTTACTTGCTTTATTTTTATTTTTTTCCCTTGAAGGGTTGGCGAAACCCTTTGGGACATTAGTCAGTAGGTAATGAGGGGAAATTTCGTCTCACGCACGACTCGAAAATTTGTATGTGATGAAAAATAGTTTCGCTTCTGTTTTTTATTTATTTTTTTATTTGTGAGGTTGTTTTGACGGGTGAGGTGATGAAAAAGAGAATTGGGATATATACGAGATTATTTTCTTTAGGGCCTTGAAATGGTGAAGTAAACGAAGCAATTCAGTTACTTTTCATCAAAATTGGCATTTCATCTTATAATGTATTTTACTAAGGGTCAATTACCTTCTAGTTTCATAGAAGATCAGAAAAGTAATTTTAACTAAGTAAACACAGAGTTCAACAGGCATTTTTGTGGTGGAAAAACATGAAGTAAACGTATATTAAACCAAGTTTCTTATCTACGCCATTCTTTATTTCCACATTATTTGATTTTAAAATGAATAAAACTTTTTTGCCACTTAGAAAAGCTGACGTCTAAATGACAAAAAAGAATACTAGAGTTAGATATAGGTAAATTTTAAGTTAATTTAGAAAACCCAACGCTCGTTTCCTTTCAATTTTTCTGGCAAACAGAAAGTAATCTGACACAATATTATATATAAATGAAATCAAATTTCTTTCTTTTTGAAAGAAATGATTATTAAAAGTCTATGCGAGATTTAGACAAAATAATAAGTAAAATGTACTGTAATTCATTATCACATACACCTCTCATTCATATTTGATATTACATATTTAGTATGCGGAAAATTCGAATTTTCTCTACGAGTCGTGGCAAACTGTATAATAATAAATGCCTATACCAAAGAGAAAAAATATCAGTTGAATATTATTTTACAGTATAATAATATTAATCAATACGTGATTCAAGCTTGTAAAGTTTGCAGATGTAACGCTTAAAAAAATAAAGATTTATTATCAGTAAGTGATAAATATGCCGTATCAAAATCTAAAAGGAAGCAAATGTTTTACTATATGTTCTCACACATGCTCAACAGACTTTATTTACCGCCATAGGTAATTTTAAAAAGGCGTGTAGCAATCGAATTAAGTGGAGAAAAAAAGAATATATATCTTCCGCATTTAATTTCTTTGACGTTTATTTCTAAGAAAGACAGAACACTCTTCGTGTTGTTTAAACGACAAATGTACAGATTCCTCAATATTCAGTTTCATATCTTCGCATATAATTCAAGGCAGTGAAAAGAATTCACTTAGGCAGCATAAAATCCAGAAGCAGCTTCTCCGTCGGTATATTTGAACAAGACTTTAGCTTGAACTTCAGTAGATCTGCTTCAACAAGTAAGTAGCTGCACCATTAGATAAATATCGCCACCCAGCGTGGTACTTCGGATTCTATTGTGAACAATGCGCAAGCACACAACACCAATCGGCGGAGCGTGTGCTAAAAGTACTACACTGCCATTATCCTATAACCTGTGTCATAAGCACTACATAGAAAGCTAGATAAAGCGCTACACCCTCTAAGGTTTCCAGATACGACAGGGTGCGGTCGTCTATAGGAAATATTAGAAACAGATAACAGAATAGGTCGGCACCTTTGTCACCGTCCCTTTTTATACTACATCCAGCTCCCCTTTCCCCTATTATCAATATCTGCCTCACTCCTCTAAAAGGGTACTTACGAACCTACCCATTTTTTCTCCCTCATCTTCTATCCTTTTGCGTTTAGCTGTGTCTGCCTGAGGTGTCTCCCAGCTTCAAAATTTTCGACCATTTGCAGAGAATTTGGATACCATTATGACGCAAACATTATCATGATATTATTTCATATTACCAAAGGGTACCGGTACAAATTCAAAACTTCGAAACTGTTTCAGCAATTCTGCACTATGAAATGTCAAATACGAAAAGGAAAAAGTAACTATAAAACTTTTCTTGGTACTTTTCTTATCGTTAGTGCTATTTCTGCATGATGTATTCATCAGGACATGCAAGATTATGCATAACAAATGCAAGAAGATCTGGATTTTTCAAACATACAGATAATGTTTTTTTTTTAATTAAAAGCATTTTAGCAGTTCACTGAATAAACGTTGGATAAGAGAAGAATAGAATAAATACAATTAAGGTTTTGATGAAATTAAATCATAATTTTGATATAATACACATCCGGCTGCCAATTTATTTGAAATGTTTTAAGTGGGCCTATTCCTATATTTCATTTTTGTTTCCCACAATCAACAAATCCCACAATTTCTTGTTAAATTAGCAATATCTTAAGCATATCTGCAAGCTAAAAAGCCCTTTTCAATATTATCTACAAATGCACCTTTTTTCCTAGAGATGAAATTCACAGTTTTATATACACAGAGCGTATAGATACTATTTCTAAGTAATATTTTATACCTGTTCACTACCAGCTATTCGCCTTTTGAATTCAAAAAATGATGAGCTGGTCCGGCACGTACTAAGATACACAATACTTGTTTGGGAGCAATTCGTTGAAATAGCTCCCTTCGTCCAAAAGGGAAAACATGCTATTTTCCCTTGGATATTGCTTCATACTCCATGCGGTATCCAAAAGATGCTGACTTGAAATTTTTGAAGACCATTCCTTTATTCTTGCAACACGGAGAAATTCAAATTCGTGCATTTTCTTTAGAATTTACTTGGAATGGTGTCTTGATCCACTCATTATTCATTTGAAATTTAGAAGAATCGTGCTTTCATTCTAATTTTGATAAATATTTTTCTCCTTTGCTCATTTCTTCCTTGGAACCAATCAGGCCAATTTTTACCTAGTGGAAGGAAAACTAAAATAATTGCTGGAAATTATTTAATAAGAAATTACAGCTAAGAAAAATCGGTGGAAAAGGTGAAGGCAAATTAAATTTTTAACTAACCTGATCACCAACGTCAGGAATGGAGATATCTTATTAAAAAAGTAATTAAATAACAAACCTTTAATGCAAAAACCGTTACTCATTAATCAATTCCAATCAATTAAAGTCATCAACATTATGATAACCTGATTATTGCAAGCCATTCAAGCAAATAATTACTGAAGACGTAATGGAACTGAAGCTCAAAGAATTTGTACAGATCATGTAAGAGAGGAGAAAGCACCATGAGAAATCCAAAAGAGATTTTGGAATTGAACGTTCATTTGGACGTCAGACTCAATTAATTCTTTTTCTCTTCCAAATTGCTCATCATTACAAAGAAAGAAATTTACAGATTCTGAAAATTCATAAACCATAATTACAAAAATATTTTTGAGGACGCTCAATTATTCATCTGTTGATGATTCGAGGGTTTCAAATTGATTTCCAGCGACTCGTTTCATATTAAAATCATTTGCATTGCTTTCTTTCCTAATAAAAATATTGAATTAATGTGTTTTGTGTCTTAATTACAAAAAAATGTGACCTTCGTCATTAAAAATCCACTGATAAAGGTGATTTATTAGGGATAGAATGGATCTATATTAAACGATAAACATTTTCTATGCCAAGCCAGGCATAAACAGAAAATGTTTAAATTTTAGATCGGATTTATCCATTAATAAAAAATAATTTAGATAGTTAAACTTTAACTTACCAACCAGTATGCTTTCCTACAATGAGTATAGAATTATATTCGTAAAAGAGAGTGTTTAGTTTCATTTAAATTAAATGGTGAAATCAAAATGTGGAAAATCTTATCTTTTAAGCTGTAGCACAACATGATAAATCTTTATAATGGCTTTGAGACCATGGAAACAGGGGACCATTTTGAAAGATTTTATTTATAATTTACAATTATTTCCTTCTGAGAGGTCTTCTCGATTTCATTCTATTCACCGAAGAAGGCAATAAGGTATACTTGATATCTGCCCATTGGTTCGCACTAATGAAATTCCAAAAATTTTCCAGATCTCGAGGAATAAAACATATCCACACTGAAGCATCTTAATGGAAGTTGCAGTAGGGGGAAATAATGGCTCCAGGAGTTTATCACTAGTGTCCAATAATGATTGAAGAATGACAAAAGTAGATTCTAGATGATTTCTATTGATACTCTTTCACAATCAAAAACGGAAAGTCAATATGAAGCATCTGTCATATTGAATTACGGCAGTTGGTAGAACTTTTTCCGTCTCTTAAGGCTGATAAAAATAGAGATTCCTCAGGCATATTAATTTTTATTTTATAGATAAAAACGAGGAAAGAAATCAGAAAGGCAGATATATCTTACAAATGGAAGTAAAAGATGCAGCTTGCTCAGAAAAAATATAATTGGCAGTGGTATTTTGCTATGAGTATCATGTCATTACATTTGGAATAAATTCTTCGGGTAATTAATCGTAATTCATGAAACTAATCAGAATTTAGTAAAAATGCTACTCAGAAAATTCATTTAGAATCCAACATCTCCAATATAAATTAATTTATCTTCGAAGTGAAAAGAGAGAGAGAGAAAGAGATACGATAACAAAAGAATGAGTGTTTTGCATCAATTACCTAACACAAATAATTATACGCAAATTCTCAAACATCACACTCAAAATTTACATACGGTTTTATATACATCGGCATGACAAAATTCTATATTACCCTTTCAAAAATATACATAGACTATTCATTTATAGAAACCGTAAATGGATTTCATTTTATTAAGCGGTTCATTCGAAAGAGAAAGATACATACCTTTAATACTTCCCTGTATGCACAGAAGAGCCAGTTTGCGTCCTTGTCATCAGTATGAAACTAATCTCTTTTACTTACGTCTAGACCAATAATAAAATGCGATCCATTATACACAATTTGACCAATGAATGCAACGATACTAATAAATAGATACGCTAAAAGAAAAATGCTTACTTTTCTTTAAATGTTCCAAATGATTCAAGATTTTGTTTCATTGTTATATTAATGTTTCATCGGAAGTTTATTAACCCTTTGCACTCTAGAGGTGACTCATGATCACCATTCAAGACGGTGCATCATTTTGACGTTTTATTTATTTTTCGATTTTGATTGTTAAAAATACCTACAGAATGGTAAAAAGATTCAAATTAACTTTTAGGAGAAATTCAACTTGAAATAATTATATATATTTTTCGGAACAATAAACAAGCCCTTCTATTAGGTGAATAATTTTGCATCGAATTTCTTTTCCGAGTGCAAAGGGTTAAAAATTATTGTAAATGGACTGCGTACGTTTGAGAACTTGCGACATAGCAGCTTCATACACTAATACCTACTTTGAAAACTTTCACATCAGGCTAACCTAAATTGGATTTAAATCCCTTTTCGCATACAATGACATGCTTGATACGCGCGTCGGATTTCTGAATATTTAGTTTTTAATTTGCAATTAAATGAAAGTATTAAGTAATTTAAAACAAAAAAAATGCTTACAAATGCTTCAAAATCTCAAATGCCCCTTATATTATAAAAATTAAAATAACTATAAATGTCCCAAATATGATGTGTCATCTAATTAGGAAGTTTAAATCCGTTGGTCAAGGGGTTAATGAGCAGTCAAAATTGCGGAATTTTAATATAAATAGACCAAGTTTTTTAATCCCTTAGAAAAGAACATTATTTAATTTTGTAAGCTAATTTGGCCAAATATTTTCATTTTTTAAGCCACAAAAATTCAGAAGCATTTATAAGTTTAAAAAAAAATTTAAAAAATATCAAATTACTACTTTTTCCATACTGTCAACACAAAAAGAAAAGAATGTTCGATCATCTGTAATCAGTGTTTCCCATTTTTATTCTGCTGGTTTAAAAATAGACTAAAACAACCATACATTAACGGAAAAACTGACACCATTTAGAAAAAATCTTCGAAATCTGCATTAAATTATGATTATAAAAATTGAATAGCAGACAAAATTGGTTGGTTTTGAAATAATAAAAAAGAAAAATTAATATTCAATGTAAATTCGTAATACTCTCCTTAAATTCGTTCTAATGAAACGATTCGTAGCAATGTCCTGTTTTAATA
>JAPMOR010117410.1:2029-22786 GCA_026543865.1 Argiope aurantia
AGAGTGTAATAGATAAGAATAAAAAGCTCTACTCACTTCTATAGAGCAGTTAGATTCGAAAGATTATTTGGTATGTTGAGGTGATTTAGTAAAATGAAGACTTGTAATTATATCTTGCAAAATCTGCATAAATTTAAGAGTTTTATTATACTTAATGCCCACATGAGAAACCACGTTCTTCTTTGAGTAAATATGAAGAAGTGCCTATGTACATTTGTACTGTGTTTTGTTAACCCATATGTAATATTTTTGACTGATGGATTACGTTACAAACTCTACAAGCATAGCAATTCCCAAAACTTAACTATTTAACTGATTCTGCACACACTGCACACACAGAAATGCACGTGAATTATTGTACGAGAATTCCGATTCTTTTAAATTGGAAGTATCTATCATAGACATTACAATTTGAAAAAAAAAAGTTGAAACTTATCGTCATTTAATTAAATCAAAATTATTGATAATTTCAGCAATAAAAAATATTATCCAATTTCTTAACATCAGAAACAAAAATTTGACGCATTTAAACGCTTCAGGAAAGGAAATAAATTTTGAAATTTATTTTTTAAATGATTATTCGTCAAAAAGGTAGATAAAACAATAAAAAGTTCGGATGAAAAAAATATAACCATTAACTCAATAATTTTGAACATTATATATATATATATATATATATATATATATATCGTATAAAAGTTGAGAATTACATTGTCTGAATTGTTTTAGTATTCTTAATCCCAGAAACTTTCAGGAAATTTGTGATGGGGCTTTTATGCCACCAGTTATCTTTTTTTTCTTTTTTACTGACTTAGTTTCGAATTTAGTGATAATTTATTTTATGATAACTCTCATCCATGATATCTTTGGAATAGTTTATGAGAGAGATTTTATTTCGCAAGTGTAACAAGGATAAAAAAAATGTTAAATTGGTATGTTGAGTTTCACAAGTAAGAAAACAGACGGGCCCTAACTTGTACAATCTCCATGTATTTCTCCTATCTTCACTAAACGTCACGTATACGTTCTCTGGGGGAGCACGAGCTGGCAATGGTAAAGAAACGGTGGAAACCACCATCTCCAGAACGATATTTTTTTTTTCCTGCACTAGAAGAGAAATATTTTTTCGGGCTGTCTCAAGTACATAAACGTGTCCCGTTCCACAAATACATCGGCGACGATGCTGTCAAATTCAACAGATATAAAGGAAAGCAACACTTTTATAGGCAAGCAGTTCCTTTTCCAGGTAGATATAGGGTTATAAAACAAAGGCAATGGTGCTATTCAATGTGTACGTGAAAGCATTGATTGTTCAAAACAGCTTACTTTGATGGAATTCTGTTTCGTATTGAATAGAGCTATTATTGGAAAAACGTACTACATTTCTGTTCGATCAGATCTTTTTTTTTGTTTCACAAAGAGTCCGCTGTGAAGAAGTGATGCGATTTAAAAGATATATTTTTCTTTTCAGCTTAAAAGTTTCTGTATAGCTTGCATGGGAAAAAACTCAAGTGGGTACAGATGTACATTATCGTTTAATAGAAACATTAATTCAAACTGATCAAGTTTAAAAAGCTTTGATACTGTGAAAGTATCGAATTTCGAAACACTTTGGTCTTTAGCTTTTAATAGATTTACACAATAATTTTTAAGATCATTCAATAAATATTTTTTTAAATATAGAATACTTCTCAGGGAGATGAGAATTATTTTTAAAAGAATTTCATAGCCGTTGAATTTAAAAACCAATTTTCTGTGATTATAAAGCTTCAATATTTTTAAGCTCGAAAAGGCTATTCAGATCATTGTCCAGAATCGTAGATAAAATGAGACTTCAGCTGAGAAATACTGGTTTAAAATTTTGTTTCATTTATTTAATGCAACTGGTTCTGTCAGATTGAAAAAAAATTGTTTCAGCTTACTTGAAAATTTCATAGAAATTTTCAGAAGTTTCTTATTTTATGACAGTAGCAACCATTTCAATTGATATTTCGATGAATATATTCTCATGAATATTCTAGATGTTGTATTTGAAGATTCTTTTTCCATTACTTACAGGTTAGCACATAAGATTCACAACGAGGAAAGTTTTAATTTCCCTTGTTAAAGAAATCTATTGAAAGTCTAGACTAGACAATAAAAAAAATATATTTAACTATACGATATGGAAGGAAACTAGACATTTCGTAATAAGGAAATATATATTGGAAATTCTCTTGGGCAAATCATCTTCTGTTTACATGAAAGTAAGGGAATGTATTTCGTTCTTTCTCTGATGGAATCAAAGTTTCAAGAGGATATGTTGAAATTTTATGCAACTTTAATCCGAAATTTAAAAACAGAAAAATAATTATGGAAAATTATTAGGTTAATTTAGGAACTGGAAGATTGTTGAAATTTTTTTAAATCTAAGAAAGAAGAAGAAGTCCAATGATATTATATTTACAGTTGAAATTTCAAATCCAGAACAGCAGATGTTTTTATACGATTCCTGCCGACTGGGTACATTTTCATAATTGTTACATATCTTTGATTTAGTTAAAGTTGTTAATTTAAGCATACAAACCGCCGTCAATTATGAAAAATTCCATTTCCTTTGATTTAAGTAATCAAGTTGAATCGAATAGAATATATTTAGTATGGACAAATAGAAAATCAAATATATTCCGCAATTATCAAGATAATTTTAAATTAACTATTATAACCTCATAAAGTGTCAATAATTTTGATTTTGGAAAATTTTAAATTATTCTGCAGAAATTTTGTTTTATTTGAAGACGATTTCTTGAAATAACTTCTGATGCACATAGAATTAAAATTATATCATAAAGAAAAAATTTTATTGCATATTTATTGCAATTTTATTGCATATATATTGCGAAAACTTTTTTAATCAGTATTTAAAACCTTTGAAGATTAAATTTATAAAATCCTGTCATTCGTGTATTTTTTTAATTAGCTTTAGGCAATTATATGTCACTTCAAACGTATAAAACAGATAGGCTTAAAATCTTCTCAATGAAACTTTTTATGCTCATTGAAAATATATATATAACTTCTGGAATAATATTAATTCTGAAATAATATTCCATTATGGAATAATATTAAAAGGCAAAATAAAGCATAGATATTTTTTATAAAATATAATGATTATAAAAAGATATAAATACTTTCTATTAATTCGATTTTAATGTTAATTTTATTATTTTTTATTATTTATATAATAATATCCCTAATTTATTTTATTTTTAATATTACATTGCAATTGAACATTTATTTTACTAATATTTCATAGTTAGCATATAAATAAAAATAATAAATCAAGATTAAATATGAAATCAATTTAAGGCAAAAGACAAGGCATACGTTCAAACTCTATTCAAACACTCCAAGAACCGAGTTTTGACCTTGTGTATTCTTGGATTCCCCATAAATTATACGAGGTACAAAAACGAGCAGCATAATGCTTCTATTCTGAAATAATATTAAAAATTAAAATAAAACAATCAAAGATTGTTTATTCTATTAATAAAATATAATGATTATAAAAGGATATATAAACTTTCTATTTATTCGATATTAAAAATGATTATTATTTATATAATAATATCGATATTTTATTTTATTTTTTACTATTACGTTACTATTGCATATTTATTTTACTCATATTTTATAGTTAACATATAAATCTTAAATAATAATATCAAGATTAAATCTGAAAAACAGCGTAAGACAAAAGACAAGGCATACGTTCAAAAACTCAATTCAAACTACCCAAGAACCGAGTTTTGGCCTTGTGTATTCTTGGATTCCCCATAAGTTATAAGATGTACAAAAACGAGTCGCATAATGCTTCCTAGAACTTTGGAATAAAAGTGAAACGTTTTCTATTTCAATTTCCAGTTCAGAAATAATGCTTTCACGCACGTAATGGGTGTCTGGGGAGACTAACACGAAGACTTATTCAATGATATTTCCATTTTTCCCTCTATTCTCTGGTAGAAAAAATGCGGAAAATTGTAAGGTGTTTTCAGCATTAGCAAACACATACATAGCTGCCTTCAAAAAGGCAATAAAAATGTCTAGAAATTATACATTTGGAAGATGAATGCCTTTTCCAAAAGGATTTCAGAACACACACAGAGAGAAAGAGAAAGGTAGGGAAATACTACGATATTCTGAAAGATTTCAACTTCCCCCTCCCCCAAATAAGAACATATTTGCAATAAATAAAAAGACTTATGAGATATCGCTTAATATGTATGCCCCCCAAAGTATTGTTAAAATAGACATATAAGCAAAACTTGCCTCTTTAGAGGCAAGTAGTCAGTAATTCAAATTTATAGGAATTAAATATTTCTACCATAAATTTCTTTAGTTGCTTATCAAAATAAATTTCAAATATTTTTACATATTCTAATATTTGACGTTTATAAATAATAGTGGTTATCAAAAAAATGAAATTTTAAAATTTGTTGTTAATTATTTTTTAAATTAGCGTTTAATAATTTTAAAACATTTTATTTCAAAGTTAATTGTTTTCACACTTATAATGAATGCATTTGTCATATGGTTTGTGTATTAAGAGCATTATTCTTTCTCTAATTAAAAAAAGGGTTTAGTTTCAAACTCATTAACAAAAATATTACGCAATGGAACTAATGTTCAAAGATCAAATATTTTTTTTACGTATAACTTGACATATGAGCATTGTTTCACACACCTCAACCTCTCTAATATATAATTATTAATAGTACTAATTCTATAAAACAGAAAATTTTTTATTATAATTGTATTAAAATTGTGTATGTATATATATATATATATATATATATATATATATACATTGTCACATGTGTGCGTCTGTTGTCTTACTTTAACGTTTCATTATATTGTATATATATTGTAGTGCAAGAATGTGAACCTCAAAAATTTTTTGAAACTTTCGCTAGAATGTTAATTAATTAAAAAGTAAAGAAAAAGTTGCATTGTTTCTAATAACTTCTGAAAATATTATTACACGAAAATAATTTCAAACTAGCTTAAAATATCCTTGCAATAGCAAGCTCAATTACTTTGTAATTTTCTGCAGTTTTAATCAATTTCTAAGAACATTTTTTAAAAATAATTTACAACAGTAATTTTTATTTTAAAAATTGTATTTTTGTTCTAACAATTCTCTAAACAGTCTGTCTTTCTTCTGTTGGAAAAAGATTGATTTCATTGAAATGAATTTTTGACTAAAAATTTAGCTTTGCCCCGATATTATGAAAAGGCTGGAAGCGATTTTATAGCCTGCGAATGTAAGAATTTTTTTGCTACCCCTTTTTTCACAGTCTGATATTAAAAGCAAACTAATTTTTATTTCAGGATTAAATTTCTCTGGTGATATTTGATAACTATTTATGAATAATCCAAAAAAATTTCATAACTTGTAAGGCAATAGATATTTTAAATTCTGTATTGCATATGAAATGGATAATATTCCTTATTTTAATAATAAATTATCTGTTACTATTCATTTATATAATCCTTTCTGCGATATAATTAGATTAAATATGCACGTTTTAGACACCTAAGAAATGCAATTATTATAATAACCTTTAAAATACTATATGATTTGAACCGTTAAATTTTTTTTATAGAAAAAAGCAATATATATAAAATATACTCCCCACCCCACCCAACAAGAACGTAACAATTTCCATATTTCACAGCTTATTGCCAAAACATTTTTTTTTTCATTTCTCTTTTTAGGAGTGCATGATAATTAATGTCCCAGATTTTTACATGTCGTGCGAAGTACTTTTTATATGAAATAGTAGATGAATAAATTAGAAATAGACATTATATAAAAATGATGTCATTCATTTTTAATTTTCTATTTCTGATAGGTTTAATTATATATTTTCTAAAATGGTAATTTTGTTTTCTTTCAAGACAAATGCATCTAAAACAATTAATCTGCTATTCACTCTTAGACTGTATTTGCATAAATATATAATTGATAATTAGCTAAATGATATGTAATTATTAAAATATTAATTTTATATCATTATTGAATAAAAACAGACTCTTTATTAAATATCATTTTTTATTTATTTCTGATAATGTCAATATGCCCATTTCGTAGCAATTAAATGCAAGGTTCAAAATTTTACACTTATCCGCTGTAGAATATTTAGTGCATTTTCATTTTTTTATGGATCGGAATTTAATTCAAATATTAATATTCTTTTGCACTCTGTTTTTTACCGATATTTTTCAGGTTATTTCTCTGCTCGCAGGAATTTTGTTCTCAAGGAGTATAAAAATTCAAGTAAATTTATTTACTAAATTGAAGTTGATTGATATTACAAGCATAATATAACTAATTTGATGTGGGAATATACAAAATGTGAACAATATGTGTTCGTTTTTTTTTAATATTTCATTATTATTTAGATCTAAATTCAGTTTCAATCATGCCGCTGGTATAAAATCTAGAAATAGCGATAGAGATTTAAAATCAAGAAAAGTGGGTGAAGTTCAGCATTATTTTATGTTGTCATGCCTGAGTTATAATACAAAGAAAAAATTTAATTCTAACCAGAAAAATGGGGAAAATACTAGATTAAGAAATGCTTATTGCCTCTGCTTCATCTTACGTCAAAATGATGTTTTTAAAACACTTGCAATTTCTTTCTTAAAAACTTCTGTTTTTAAGAAAGGTAATTTCGGGTTTATCTCATTTAATTTAACTTTATGTAATTCTAAATGATGAGAATTCATAATTTCAGAATAGTCTCTTCATTTCTTTCCATTTCTTTCCTGTCTAATAAAAATTTTCGTAGAAATAAAGCAAATAATAAGACCTTTCTTTCTTTATAAAATCTGGCACGGCATTTCTATTTTTATTTTCAGATTTCAACATCCATTACGTGATTTTTAAAAACATATGTTATTTTGTTGTATTTGTTTGCTTAAAAAGCTGCTTTTTAGGAAAAAGTATATTATATTACAATTTTATCGAAGACTTTATAATTAATTAAACACATCAAAATTATATTATCGAATTTTTACTGAATTTTTCAAAATGGAAAAGAAAAGCTATTCATTTTCACACTAACGGTATTCGGAAAATTTCAATATCCAAAAGAAAAAGGCTCTTGATTATCGAAGAATTTATTCTGAACATTTTAAAAAAAGTGATTATTCTCATGGCTTAAAATCTGAATTGCTTGATTTTTTTGAAAAATAAAATACAAGAAATTTCTCTGAGGAGGTAATTAATGCCCATTCGAAAAAAAAAAAAAACTTTTATTTGACTAACGTTTAAAGTGTGAGATATGAAACAAATAAAAATTCAAAAAGGACACCTGAAAAAGAGCAAAGAAATGAAATTGTTTATATCGTAATTGTTTGAAAAAGAACTTACCAAAGTTATTTAATGACCTTTTTATTTTAACTATTTAAATCAAAAAATAGCAACATTGATATCTTTTAACAATAATACTGAAAATACTTTTTATTATAGTGTTGGAGATATTTTATAATACATCAATGCTTTTGAGAAAAACAGAATACATGAACTTTTTTGAATGTTGAAATAAAATCAATTATTTTAGTCGCAATTTCTTAGTTTCGTGAAAATGGTTTACTGTCTTAACTAAATTCTTGTTTTATTGAATTAAATATTTGGATTTTCAACCATAAAAATCGCATTTTTTTATATAGGAACCAATAACAATGTGAAAATTTGAGTGTTATTAATTTTCTTATTACGTAGCTCAAAATTACGTTATTTCGTATTGGGCGATTTCATCACTTTTTTTTTTCAAAATATAGATTTAGAAAAATAAAATATGTTGCTGAACAGCTTTTATGTTTGGTATACTAGTTTTTAAATGTGGTATACTTGTATATTCCGTTACTTAACATTCCAGGAAATGGAGAACATGTCACAGGGATGTCGTCAATTAATTCAATCTTCTCTTCCAAATAACCTTGTCTTAAATCTGTCTTCATAGATCAAGTATCTCTCATGATGAGGTGTAAAGATTTGCAGTAATCTGGAATTTTAGATAAAAAATTAAGAATAAAATCACCCATCGAAATAAAAATAACGTTAAACTATCTTCTTAAGATAAATATCCTATCAAGCTCTTGTTATTAACATTGTTCTAAGAGCTTTTATTCTTGATTGACTACGATTATAATCAGTTTAATCCCCATTGTCATTAGTACTGCTTCAAAAAGGAAATATTGGATTGAAAATATCATTTATTCAGTGCTATTTCTATTAAAATTTGTTACCTATATAGATATTATCAGAAATAAAATATTTGGAGATGCAGGCATTCATTTAAAGGAAGCAGGTATCAAAATGCTTACACGTTAAAATTTAATGACTTTCTAAGAAAATTACAAACAGAAACCTTTTCAGTAGACAATTTATTCCATGCTCTTGTGATTTATATTTTTCTGTATTCAATTATTTTCACTAGAATTTGTGGTGAAAATTATTTTTGAGCAATCAAATTGTGATAAAAATATATTAAAGCATTACTTGGAAGTTAGTCAACTGCAAAGAGTTGAAATTTTAAAAATCAGGGAAGTTTTTTATGAAAGGGCTTTGTAAAATATTTTCGAATTTAAATACCTTATAAACATTTATGTGCCTCATTACAGAAGTTATGATAATATTTGGTATATAGTCATGTCTTTATTTTAATGCATATCTTTATATAGTGTGTCAGATAATATGTTATATAGTCTCATGTAAATATTTTTTTATTCTAGGGTTTGGTAGCACTCATGCACCTGAGCCAGAATTTGTCGGGGGAATTCCAGGAATTAAAGTAATAGCTGGGAAAGATGCCATACTCCGATGTGTTGTTGAAAACTTAGGCGATTATAAGGTATACAAAAATTAATTTATGCAAATTATATATCACAAGTTATATGTAATATAAATCTTATATAGCATATACAGAGTTATTCCAGATATATTGAGTTGGAATTTAAAATTGCCATTTCACTTAATTAAGATCTGTTTAAAAGCGGAAATAATCATAAAATCTTTTCATATATTTTTTTTATTTATAAGAAAAGTTATTTTATTACCAATTAGTTAATTTTTGTCAGTTAAAATCAGAATTTCTGAAGAAAACTTTTCAAATTTATTAATGTAATTTAAAATCACCTGATAACTGGAACTGTAAATATGATATCCTTTAATTTCAGACTCATCTTTTAATTTCTCATATAATTCGTTTTGCATAGATGTAAACAGGAATACAAGAAGTATATTAATGCCCAGACTCATTGAGATAAAAAAAATTGCCTAAAAACAAATTATTAAAATTTTGCGTATTGAATTTTCATTTATTAAAGCTTTAGTCTACGAAGAATTCAAAAGCTAGAATTATCAGTAAGTCATTTTCATTTTTTAATTTACACCAAAAATAATTACTTAAACTTTAAAAAAAAGAAATTTCTGTTTTTAATAGCCATCACGGTACTGAGAAACTTCTTGAAACTAAAATTAAAATACTTGTAGTACACCATCAAATTTTCATAATATTTGGAAAGACAGTTATAAAATAACAAATCACTATAAAATCAATATTCCGAATAACCAAAAGATTGATGAATAAAATTAAATATTCCGTATTAATTAAGAAATTGGTTTAAACTGTTTAGGTTTGATCTGTAATTTGTATATAATTTCCACTTGTACCTACGTGAATTTTACCTGTTGTATACAACCATTAAGGCAGAAAATATACTTTTTTTAAATTAATTTAGCAATACGAAAATTAATGAGAATTAAACCATTATTTATTTAAATATTATTAATTCTGAAACATTGAGTTAAATGAATATCAAGTCTTAAAATATCCATAGAATATAATGCTTATATCTCATTTTCAAATTGTAGCTATAATGTAGCTGTGGGGAAATTAATTGAAAAAGAACTGCATTTACTTTAATAACAAGTACATTTCAAAAATTATTCGTGGATAATGAAACACACTCTCTGTCACAACCAAGGAACAAAGGTGCTTTCATTTCTTTTATTATGCGTAAACAAATATATAGTTCTTCTTTTTCAGGATCAAGTGAAATTTTTCCTTTATTTCCGGAACTGAATAGCTTGATTTTTCTGAGCTCTAAAAATACAATAGTTTTTGTTTTTTATTCCTTTCACAATGGTACAATGGTTGCTTGTTTGATGATTGATTTTATTCATTCAGAGATATGAATAAATTACACTCGGCCATTCACTCAATAAATGGATGCAATTATATGTATAGTACTATTATGTTCGTCTGAAATTTACATTATTTTGTTTACAGGTTTCTTGGGGCGTAGTAAACCAGAAGGATCAACTGTCTATAGGAACAAATGTATTTAAAGGAAAAGACAGAATCCATGTGACACATTCCGATAATTCTTGGTATCTCCACATAAAGAACGTTACTCAGAATGACACAGGATATTACATATGTCAGATCAGTACAAATCCTATAAAAACACAAGCAGGACATTTGGATGTTGTTGGTATTTTTTTTTAAGTTTTGATGTATTTTTATTGATATAGTTTCTGCTTGTAATTATTTAAGTTATCGGTATCCACTAGGGAATTTTAATTTTTTATATTCTGATATAAATTTTTGTTTAGTTCTAATGCATAGCTAATATATTTAGATGCGGTAGTTCAGTAGGGAATCACTTCTAATTTACGCATTCCAAGGAAAAATATAATCTTATTTCCTTTTTATTAATTACTTGATTAATTTCAAATAATAATTTAAAGTTCAAAGGAATGAACTTGGTACAGTTTTGCATTGAAACTTTACATTTTTAATTACATCTTTCCTTAATAAGAGTGAAATTCTAAAAAATGTTGTTGGTTCTTGATCCTACTGTTGCTGAAAATTTATATCGATTTCATATATAATTATATTCTTCGATTTTCACATATTTTAAATATTGTTATTTTTCAAATGCTAGTTAGTGATTTTGAGTAATTTAGTTCTTTATTAATTAATGTACTTCTAGATGTCATTTGTATATTCTAATAGATCATGGAAGGAAAATACTTTTTTGGAACTGTAATTGATTAGATTGGTATACTGAAGGCTTAGTAAATAATCCTTATTTTTTTTTTTTTTTTTTTTGGAGAAATCAGTTTTCAATAAGAACTAATCATGAAGAAATTCAAAGATATGAAAGCATATCATACATAAATACTAGAAGAGATTACTGTAATTTGTGCCATGTGTATTGACATATATGGATAAATATTGTAATGTATAGATGTCTATAAGAAGAGAAAGTTTCATAGATTTATCATTACATAATAATGAAAGTAAAAGTAGCAAATCAAAATATACAAAAGCATAAATTAAACGAATAAAATATGTAGAAAAAAGGAAAAGTAAATAGTTTATATTGCGGTAGATAATATATAAAGATAATCAAAATGTTACTTTTTGGTCTATATGAATGTATTAACTAATTGTATCAAATAAGTTTCGGAAAATAAGATATAAATTATTCATATAGAAGAAACAGTCCAATAAAAATAAATACTACTGACTTAATTATCTAACTCTGAGAATTGGAAGGCCGAACATTTTGTTTTAAATCAATGAAAATAAAAATTATGTAGCTCATTTATTGGTAGATTGTAGAAATATTTACCATTTTATTTCATAATTACTCATATATATATAGCCTTATATCAATGATAAAAATAATCGAGATGGGCTAAATCAACTGTTTTTATCACACAAAAGATAAGAATGAAAATACTTATCTCAGGGCTACCTGTGATTTATTTAAAAACTAACTATTAAAAAATTCATTAATTTTTGTTTTTAGGCAAATATTTCCCGGCATTTCAAATCTATATTTTTCTTAATTATAATGTCATTTAAAAAAAATTTTGACTGATGATTCTTGTTGGGTTTCAAAATAACAAGTATTTGACCTATTTTGTTGGAGGTTTTCTTCGACACATAAAGAATCACAAACCTGCATTACTTGGCCTTGCTCACAAAAGTTTTCAAATTTTACAAAGAGGCCATGAAATGTTTACTTGTGACGTAGAGTTTTTATCTCTTTTTAGGTAAACTTTCATATATATTAAGAATTTCAATTCGTTTCTTCTTCAAATCCACTTTGCATTTATAAGTACCAGTGTTTTATAATTGGTCAGTGGTTTATAATTGTTCAGATTTCAACCCAAAGTTGGCAGCTGATATGCGATTCTAAATCAGTCTGGACCATTCTGCTCCAGATAAAAAAAAAGGGAAAAAAAAAGTACTCCTAAATGTCTCTTTACAAGTGAAGGGAAAATCTTCACGAATGTCAACAGTTAAAATTGGTTGAAAGTTATAAATGGGTCAATTATTTACTTCAAAACTTATAACGTTAAAATATGTATTGATAAAAAAATAGACGAATAGATTTTGTATACATTTAAATACGTGGTTTTACAGCCAAATGATTTTTATAACATTAATTGCAGTCATATTAAGTAGGGCCCTAAACCATTAAGTGCCATTCTAAATTCTACCTTTTTTGTACCTTTTTAACATTTTCTGAATATTTTATTGATATTTCTATTTCAACTATTATTCAAATAGGAATTATGAGTTATTTAACACAATGAAAATAAATTTTATATACTAGCTCACGGAATTAAGATGCATGGATTAAAGAATGTTCTACTCTACGTAAATCACATAACTAGAAATCAAAATATCTTCTTATTTAAAGGAATTACTCAATAAAATTAAAATTAAAATTAAAAAAATTATTATTAAGAGTTTTAATGTCAATGAATACTGAGATCACAAATAATAAGATAAAACAATAGCAAAGGAAATTTTAAAAAATAACAAAATTACTTAAAATTCATTAAATTCTTAGTTATGTCAAATCTTTTTATTCTATATTCTAAATATTGTCATTATCTATATAATGTTTCCTTCTTTTTGAGTCAATGATACTATTATTTTGCTGTATTCAATATACACATTTTCAACTTTCATGGAATTCCACCTTTTTACCCATCCATACACTTTGTTTCATTTATGATATCTTCATTCACATCCCGAATTAACTTAAGCGTCCGCCGTCTTCGTGATATCGGAGCCCCCGAGCAAGCCGTTTGTTCGCTATTGCACACACACAATGTTTGCACAAGCTTCAGCTCAAATGCAAATTTCACTGGAAGGCGAACCCTTAGTGAGCATTACAAGTTTAATTGGAAAACTTTGCTCTCCAAATACAGTAGATCGGTTACCCGACACACAGTGGTTTCAACTGTAAAATAAACAACTAAAGGGGACATTTTGACGATTGGCCGCACGGAGGTGAAACGCACAAATACCGAATGGAGGAGAATCGATGACGGAAGATTTCGATTTCTAAAAATAATTTCACGATGCAAAAGACAGCAAATTCATCTTTATTTCCGAGTAAGAATTAATTAGGATATTAATAAATGGAATAATTTGGTATATTTTGTCCTAAATATTTATATTATGAAATTTACATGTCTAGGAATATCTTTCCCGGTGTAATTTTTCATCTCTAATTAGGTATGTCATTTGCTATTAAGTCCATATTATTTTGTTTAGGAATGAGCTGTATTTATATGAAACTAAATAATAGTATAATCTCATTGAAATCAATACATCATAAAGTAATTTGTGAAAATCTATGGAATAATTGAGATATCCAATGAAAAGTGCTTATCTGATGACTTCTAAAGGTTTCGTTTCATAAAAAAAATTAATATTCAACAGAGAGTAAATTTCGCTTAATTTTAAATGAGAATAGAGTATTAACTTCTTTTAAAGTTTAATCAAAACTATTTTTCCAGATTATTGATGTAATACATATATAGAGACCTTAAATACAATAATAATTGATAATCGATGATTTCGATTTTCTAAATTTATTTTCATTATACAAAAAACTTTACATTATAGTGCAATCAACAGCTTTTGCTTTTCAAATATTTGGTTATAATTTTTATAATACATTTACCAGCTTTAATCATAGAAAGCCTTAAATGGCAACACAGCTTTAAATACAAATTAATTACAAAATAATTTAGGGTCATCATTAACATGATTTTCTACTATTATTTATAATGAAGATGTGTGATGCTTTTAATACCATAATGAAATTTCGAAAGACAACCTGATTTCTAAAAGTAAATTCGGTTTACGATAACATAAGATTCTTCACATTTTTGAATAAGAATTATTTACTTAACTCTTATCAAAGCGGTATGAGCATGAGCTCGATTTTTCTTCATTTTTTTATGCTGTGAAAGTTATGGACGCATTTAGAAATATTGAAACCAGAAATAACGGTTTAAGAATTATAATTTCATTGTATAAAAGAAGTGTTTGCAATGTTTTTGATTATGAATTTTGGAAGTATTTCGAGAGGTTCACCAGGTTGGAATTAACTATGTTAATTACACCGTTCATATTATAAACGTTAATTTCGATTTGATCTGAGGTATTTTACTTTCTAAAAATAATTTTTATACACAATAAAGAATGAATCATTGCAAATTTTAAATGAAAATTAAAGGCAACTCATCCGATAGTTGTATTCATATGAACAAAGTTTCAATCACGATTCAGTTACAAATTGCAGATACGAATTTGGAAATTGAACTTAGATGTGTAATTGGAAGAATAAAAATGAGTAATTTATAATTCATTGCTTACCAAGTTACAAATGAGGCAATATTACATTTTTAAAAAATGTTTTACTAGTTAATTTTCAAAAACTTTATATGTATAAGAAAGATCAAACTACCAATTATTTTCATCTCAAAACCTATATCCAGTTTCTTTAATACATAGCTGCATCTTATTAATAAAAAAAATTACTTTCAGTTCTTCAACATAAAAATGATTTCATTATTCGCATTATTAATCGCAGTTTCTTTTTTTATGACAGCTGATTTACAATTAAGGTTTTCTAAGTATATTTTCTATGTATAACAGAAAATAAATTTTCAAAGGGAACTGGTTATAAATATATATTCAGGCTTTTATAAACTCGATTTGTTGTTCTGATTTACTTTTATAAATTTTGAATAATTAAATTTTAAAATTTCCAGAAAAAATTTCATTTATCTTAATAATGATCAATATATAAAATAAAAAAGAATAATAATTAGTTTGTTGTTGAAACTCATCAAAAATTAGTAATGGGTTAAACAATAAAGTCTGCGTTTGTACAAAGAAATTTAAAAATGCAAATGGATGTAAACTAACTCTATCAATACTGAAAGCTCCAACATACTTGAAAACAAAAACAGCTTGGTAGCCATGATTCTATGAAAAAATTCGGAAATGTAACAGGGAATGTATTAATTCTATTAATACTGAAACGCCCCAAACGCCTAATACAACAATACATGTCACAGCAAAATTCCTTTCGTTTTCGTTACATGTGGTTGATAGAATACTTGCAGTGCATACTTTAATAGATAGATATACCCTCTCAGATAAGTTTGTTGGACAAGGGGATTCCTCATGAACTCTCAAAGGATATCCGAGTATACATTTCCTTAGTAATGATTGGCGAAATGTGACCCTCTCTTACATATTAAACCATTAAGAATATCATTGGAATTTTTGAGAAGAAAGTGGGAATGTTTCTTATCTTTAAAAATAAACTCGGATGTTCCACGATTCTATGGAACTTAAATTGAAATGATCTTAGGATAGAAAGATTTGATAAAACAAATTAATTTAAAATGGGAATCAATATTTTCTTCTTAACTACTAATGTTGAAAGATTTGTAGGTATTTTTATTGCAATAATGATGGTGGAGGCTTCCAAAAACAAATTTGAATATGCAGGATCTATTGAATGGAAACTTCTCACCCTTTTGAAATTAATAACGAAATTAATTATTAATTTAATAAAATTTATTAATAAATACTTATTTACATTTATTTATATATTTATTTATATTAATATTTATTAATTTAATATTAATAAAGTATATCTATTTTCATTGATACAATTCGATCCTATTAATGATGACTCCAGCAAGCAGTCAGTGTCTTAGATGTCTTAAATAGTATCACTTTGTATTAATTCTATAAACTAAATTATATTATCTTTTTAAAAAAAAATCTATCTATAAAATAGTTTCAATACGACGTGAAATATATTTTCTTCAGAATGATTGAAATAAAACTTATTATTTTAAAGATTGTTTTAAAGATTTATTTAGCTAATTGCAATTTACTTTTTGAATTAAATATGTGCCATTCATCTCACGGTTACAGTTAGAAATATAACATTGAAAGTAGTTATCCAATTATTGGGAAGAAAACAAAGAACGTCATTCCAACTAAATAAAAAAATAATACCTGTGTTTAATAATAAAATTGTCTAAACAATATTAATTTCAACTATTTGTTGCCATCATTTCAAATAGTTAGTAAGATATTATTCATACTAGTACATAAATAAAATTAAAATTATGAAAAAAAATTAATTTCACTCAAAGCGATTTAAATGATAAAATTTATATTCAAAATATGAATATCCTTACTTTGTAAAGCTGAAAATTATTATAGAAGATATCATATATTCTAAACTCATAAAATATATTTAGTATGTCTAGTAATTTGTATATATATATATGGCGAAAATATCTTGTATATTTAGAAGAGACTAAATTAAATTGAATATTATAAAATTTAATTATTTTCTGAGCAATTATTAGAAACCGTATTTCCTTTATTCAGGTAATCATAATAATTCATGTTCTAATAATTAAAATTGATTTCTGAAGAAAGTAGAATTTTGAGATATTGAGATGCATATTATAATATTTTATTTATTATTTAAAATTTTATTTTATCCTAAATCATGATGAATATTTTTTGATCTGAAAATAATCTGAATGTCTCCAGCAGCAAATGCTAGTTTAAACCAATCGATGACTTGGAAAAAAGTTCAATCGATTGTGACAGTCATTCATTTAAGAATTCTACTCATAAAATTTAAATTCATTTTGATGGTACAAAAGAGTGGGTAGTTTTATGTACATCAGAGAACTTTTAAGTCCTCCCCAAATTCCACTTTCCCGTTTTTAGCGAGAGAAATTTCAGACAGATCCGAAACTCCCTACTTTTCCATTCAGTTTTTAAGCATCTTATTACAACGCACCTGAGCCTTGAAAACACCCACTTTGTATTCACGGAACGATGATCTTAAGCCGAAATATCTGTTCTCATTTTCTTCATAAACTGCTCCTCTTTTTCTTATTGTTCTTATTTTGAGTTCTTGATCCAAAGCCCTTTAAAGTAAAGCATAAGTCTTTGAGATGGCATGTTTTTGTTGAAAAAAGAAAAAGACAAAATGCCTCATGGGAATCGTAACTAGCTTTCCTTCCGGTTCAGGATATCAATAAAGTATCCTGCATTGTCCTGAGGAATGTGATTGTCTTTGTAAGACTTTGCTATTCTTTTTTCCACTTATCCTTCATTTAATAATATTTGCTATCACGCTTTCTGATATAGAGCAAACAATATGTTTTCAAGAAGGTATATTCTTCGATAAGAATGGAGGCATATGTCTAGCTCGACAGTTTGACTAAAAGTGAATGTGAAGTTGTAATCTTAAAGTCATTACCCTTGAAGAAGAGTGCCATTTTTCTTTCGAATATAAGTACATACCGGGACACACTTGGGAAATCTCAAAGATTTTGGGTTGAAAAAGAATTTGCGTAAAACAAGATTTCAATATTTCCGTTTGTTTTATTCATAACGAGTTTTATCTTGTATTTAAAGAAATAAAATCCACCTCATTTCCTCTGTTATAACTAATTTTTCGACTAAGATCGAATGAGCAAAGTGCGTTGATTTATAGGTTGTAGTAATCCTCATTAATAACTAGTTCGAACTTGCACTGTATATATCTACGGGTGGTTATCAAAATAATGTAAACACCTGTGAATAAAAGTGACATTTTTGAATGCGCTTCCAAAGCATTAAAATATAATAATAGCCATCAGGGTTTTTTTTTTAAATAATAGCAATATATATATATTCTGGTAGTACGTGCTAGCTGTTGTGTAATTCTTGGATTTTTTTTTTCAAAAGCGTAAAATGTCGGACCTCTCAGGTTTTTAAAGAGGTCAAATTGTAGAAGCCCGTCTAGCTGGAGCAAGTGTGACCGAAACATACTAAATTTTAGTCATTTCTAGAGGTATGGTGTCTAAAGTCATGAGAGTATACACTCAGCGCGGCAAGACAAGCTTGACAAAAAAAAAGTGGTCAGAAACAGAAACTTAGTGAAAGAGACCGACGGGTATTGAAGTGGATTGTAATGTCTAAGAGGCGAACAAATGCAGCAAAAGTGTCCGCAGAGCTCAATACCCATTCGGATTTCCAGTGTTAGTGATTACAATTCGAATGCACCTTCATAAACAGAACATTTATGGCACAGCCGCAATTCCCAAGCCACTTGTCACAGATGTTAATGGTAAACTTCGTCTACAGTGCTATCACAATCACAAAACCTGGTTGATTGATAAGTGGAAGATAGCGATTTTGCACCATACTAATAAAGGTTTCTTTATAAATCTAAAGTGTTTCCTTTATTGTGATAACCACCTGTAAATAAAACAATAAAAAATATATTGAATGAAAAATAATTTTATTATTTAATATTTTGAATTTAATATTTACTTCATTGTATTTGTTTCAGTCACAAACGGATCTGCTCGTGCATGTTAGCCCATCTAGAAAGTATAGGAATCAGCTTGCTTAAAAATTGAATTCGAAAATACAATTAAATTATAAAAACTAATTAATATGTCTAATAAATAAAATACTTCTTCGTATAAAAAGTTCTACTATTTTTATTTTTTTCGTTGCATTTGTATCAGTTGCAAACGTACAAACGTTGCTTGCACAAGTTAGCCTATCTAGAAAGTATAGGAATCGACTTGTTTAAAATTTGAATACGAAAATACAATTAAATTATAAACACTAATTAATATGTAAAGTAAAGCCCTTCATATTATAAAAAATTTTCAGCTGTACATAATTAGTCATGCATATTTTGAGTATTTTTAAAGATTTCACATTAAAGGATAGTGGTTAATCAAGATTTATTTTTGTTAAAGAAATATTAATTTCATCGCCAATTACAGTAACACATGTTTTTTTAACATTATATACAATGCGACAATATGCAGCTGTCCATTCTTTTACATTGAGGAAAATCAGTTTATATATATATATATATTTTTTTTTGTATCTGAATACATTTATTTTTTCAAATTAGAGGTTTATTTTTCTTAAACATGTTTTTAAATTAATTATTAATATATTTTGATGTATTTTAAGCAAAGTGATTTTTAATCGAGTTCTTAACTTTCTGGATCTTGAAAAATGTTATGCCATTTTATGGAATATAATCTAGTGTATCATCTGATTCATAATTGTTTACCATAAAGTATCAAGAGATTACACATGGGTTTGTTTACCTTTCAAAAGTAATCCTTGATCCTTAATTAAGATCATTTTCCCATTATTACTCTATTCTTTAGCAATTATTAAACTTGTTGATTCTTCTATTATCTTTACAATGAGGAGGAGACAAATAATCAGGTGTCCTCCTAGAATGGGGCCTCTTTAAAAGAGAAAAAGTTTTTTTCCCCTAAAGTCAAACATTCAAAAATTAAGTCAGCAATCTGTTTTGAATTCATTAGAATTAATTATTCTTAATTTCTCTTATCAGAATTTCACATTCTTATAAAATTGAAGTGACAGAGAAACTAAATTTTCAAAAAATGAAATTACTAAATTTTCTGGAATTTTACATATTTGCGAAAAAAGAAAGTCATATTCAAATGAGTAGTGGTATGATAGTTGGTAGTGCAAAGAAACTGTTTAACCTTGAATATAAAGATTATTTTGATGGAAAGATGACTAAATTTGTTCTCCATGAATTAGAGTAAACGTATGATTTCGTCGTATTCACAATTTCAATCATCCATGAAAAAGGATTTTGACACATCAATTATTTGAACACTTGAGATCAAGTAAATTAAATAATTCTAGCTTTTTTTTTTTCTTTACATATTCACTTTTAGATTGTATTCTTTGCAGTTATTTCAGTAGCTTTTCAATAAAAATTTGTCATATAAGAAATAATCATGATTCTGAATTAAATAAGTTGATATTACTTTGCATTCACGTTTAATATGATTTTTTTAAGTAACTAAAATCATTTGGTCGTGCCATTTTCATAATCGATTAGAAAAATGCATTAAATTAATTTCAGTAATGTAATTATCTAAAATTATGCATGTGCAAATATATATTCAGCTATAAAAGATTATATAGTCTTTTAAAACTTTTAGAAGCGAAGAATATTATTACTAAATAAAAGCAAAATTGATATTTAGAATGAATTGAATCAAGGAAAATCATTCATAAAAAGTTTATGAAAATTAAACTTTACAACAATTTTTATTTGAATTTAATTTTGCAAATAACACAATTTGAAACGAAATGTTGGTAAGCATTAAATCATGCTAAGGAAAAACATTCATTTCATAAAATAGAAATTACTCAAACAGAATTCGTAATTAAATTTTGGAATTAATGAAATATATTTAATTTCATTTTAATGTAATGAAATTGTGCAGCCTATCAATGTTTACATCAATGTACACCATAAATATGTAATTTGATG
>JAPMOR010117414.1:0-32671 GCA_026543865.1 Argiope aurantia
AATTTATTTCTTAAGCCCTTTTTAATGTGCATCAGATTCTTTGCAACAAACTTCGTTCTTTAATCTGTGACAATCATATCCGAGACATTGTCAACAGGATAATAATCCATCTAGACGAATCTATTCTAGTCATCTAATCTTTACTCTGAAAGTTGTTGTTAATGCCCGATTTACAAATATTTCAACGTCTGAAACCGGAATATCTGAATTTAAATTGTAACATTTTGAAATAACACAATGCAATATCAACAAAACGAGTTAAAATCGTATTAGACTAGTCCTCTTCGACGACTAGCTGATTCTTCTTAGATATTAATGTGGTAAAATAACTCCCCGAGAGGGCGCTCTGCATTCTTCAGGTGATAGCCAGCAGTCGGAAGGCAGAGTTCAGAGTTCACTAGATGGGTGGAGAGACGGACGTCTGCCGAGAAGGGTGAGACCGGAAATCGAGAAGACATGATACTCTGAAAAAAGGCCGAGACTGGAATTCTTGCGTTGAAGAATTCCTCTGCAAATACCAGTGTACCACGCGTAGGTGGGAAAGATCCTTTGAACAACATCAACTGTCCATCTTCATGTAATATAAATTCCTTCTTCATCATTGAATTCTCACTTGTAAAAATCAGCATATTCATCCTTTGTTAATCAAGAATAAAAAGATTCAGCTAATCTAAGTGAACTGATGCATTAAAACCCATCACAGCCACATTAATTATATTTAATTTGAATTTAATCTCTCTGACATACCTTCATGTCCATTATTATATCACCAAATTATTTTTAAGCATCAAATTATCAGATGTTGAAGTTGTACTAATTTAAATCTTACATATGTTATATTTGTCGTGTACATGAACCATTTTAATGGAAACCAACCCAATAACTAAATAACGTTATTAAACTCACAACTGCACGGTTTATTGCATAATTCAACACTATGCGTTGCTTATTCAGCATTTTTTTAAAATTTTAGTTTAAAAGCTGCGTTAAAAATCATGAAGAAATGCAACCACAAATGTAAGCATTTTGTGACACAAGGCAAAGCATATTTGAGGTCCTATTTCATAAATAGACCAATTTAGTTCCGTGTTTCAACACATTTTTGATTTCATCATTATAGGTCATTTTAGGTTATTATTTTTAATTTTAGTAGCTCTGCGAAGATATAATTGTTTTTATTTATTTATTATGATTCATGCTTGAGCAGCATCCACTTTTTGATACATTGAAGTTGAAACCCAGGGTTTATAAATGCTGCAATAATTAAGTGAATGTGGAGAAACAGATAGGAATCTGACCAATAATACCTGATAAAATGTTAATATTAGTTAATATTTTATGATAAATTTAATTCATATTTTTACAATTTATTTGACAACAAGGCTCATAATAATTTTTAATGGGCCGATGTGGGGCTTTCTTTAACCAGTATCTAAATAGCTGCCCAGCTAGACAGAAGAAATGCTTTTGAAAATAATTTTTTAATAAGCATTTACAAGTGTACAATCAGATTTATTAATACTATAAACAGAGTATTCCTACATTCACGAGCCAAACTTTAAGGGTAGGTAAAATACATATAAAGAAGCATTTTTCGCAATGCTGTATCGGATCGGAAATGAAAAGTGTAGGGCGGAAAAAAACAAGAAATGCTGAGGAAATTATAAGAAAATTATATTCTATGAGGAAATTATATTCTTTATCTATATAATATTTTTAGAGCAGAAAACATACCCTTTTAGTGATATAATTGAAACAAAGAGGAATGTTTGAGGAGAAAAATATTGAATAGCTTGGAAATTCATTTAGTTTGCATTATCAAATCGTCAGCAGAGCAATTTGAATGGCATTATGTGAATCAAATGATTGATGATGATGATAATGTCGTGTCCGCCTTACAACGGAAAGGGGGTGCAGTAGCTTCTGAGGATAAAGATCCCTAAGTACCCGAGGACAGAAGTCTGACATCTAGTTCCTATGAAGATGACACTCACACAATCGCTTGCACAACCCCATTTTACAGGGGGATTCTTTCATGCATCTAACAGAACACAGGGGGAAGAACAATCATGCCCGAACAAGGACTCGAACCCGGGACGCCCAGATCACGTAAAATATGATATCTTAAAAACTTATTAATATATTTTAAAAACTTATTAATAACCTGGAAAATTTGCATATATATTACCTTTAGTGTGGCAAAGGCAATGGATTAGAGATATAACTTTGAACTGAGTAGTTTTTCTTTTAGAGCTGCTTTATGTAATTTTTAACGACGAACACGGTGAAATTTTCAATACAGAAATACTCGATTAGCTATAACTTTTGTGAAAACGCGCTTATTTACTAGATTCTAGTTCATTCACTTCACCATAACTGTAAATATGTTGTGTACAAAAATAATTGGAATATATTTTTTTGTAGTGTTTTTTTTTCTTTTTTTTTTTACCTAAGTTGATACATTTTACAGAATCTCAATTGGCGCAGAATTTCTTGATCAATATTTTTCATTATTTGCAATCACATTGATCCAGAAAATGAACTGAAACAGCTCATTAGCGGGATATTTCAAAAAATTGTCTCCGTAAGTAGACAGATACTTGAAATAGCAAACATCACTGCAATAAAAGACGGCACTATTTCGCATTAGTAATTGATACATTTGCAGAATAAACAGAGCATAAAGTTACCTAGTTATTTTTTATCATGTTATAAGTCAAGTTACATAGTGTTAGAAGACTAATGTTTATGCAAATAATATTAAACAACACAATTTTTTCTTATTTATGATCCTTACTTTACTGCAATTTGTGTTACTTACTTAATGCATAAGCATGAAAGAATATTTAATATATTTATAATCTTTTATAGAATTCAATATTCAATGTTCATATTTAACCAATATCAATTTGTAGGGACAAAAGCCTCATAATACTTTAACTTCTCGTGGATAACAACTGAAATTCCGATACCATTATGATTCAAATAGTGTTTTTATATATAAAAAAAACGATCAATCTTTTTGAAAATGAGGAAATTAAAATATGCTATAATGCGTATTTTCAGAAAAAATTTTCCCTGCCGAAATACTCATATTTTCTCGTACAATTCACTTTATATTTTACTTTTAAACTACTTTGCTACATATTGTGTACCTTTTATACAATTTGACATAAAATTCTGTATTTATTATAAACAAAATGTTGCGGAAAAAAATTTGGAATTTTTTAAAAGCGACTTTATATCTTTCCGAATATATGTGCTACTTTTTACGAAAATGCATATAACTATTACGAAAGCCATTGTTGAATATTTCTAATTGTTAACTTCTTTCTGTGAAATGGATCATTCCTTTTCCTCTTCCTCAATCCCCAAAATGCTAAAGTGACCAAATTTTCACCGTAAAATAAGAATTCAAGTATATCTTGTTACATGGTTAAAGTTTAAAGACTATTAGTCTGGCCTTTCTGAAAGTACCGGATACTTTGGTTCTAATGGAGTAAGTTGCTCTCCGAAACGTTGTACAAATACGATATCTCAGAGCTGAACTTGTATATTTGTAGAAGATTTAGTTTTCTTTGCATCGTGCGAGATAAGATAATTTTCTCAAGCTGATTTCATCTGGAAGTACTGACTTGGAAATAACAGAATAGATGTTAACTCCTCACACAACACATCGATGGACCATATTATTTTCTCCTCACACCCCATTCATTTTGCTACTTATCTTTACTATATTACTCCTCAAAAAAAAAAAACCACGCCATGTTAGACACACACATTTATTACAACACAACACATAACAGAAAAATATACATCAACGATTGCGTCACGTGATTACATCGAGTCACATGATTACATTGAATCACATGATCAGACGGGATGGAGAAAAGCGTGCGAACATTCTCTCCCCGTTGATATGTTTTAAACATTCAACTAAACACATAATATTACAAGTAATATACAGTAAGAACTCAATATGGTTATTTGAACAACAATAATTCAATGTATTCACATATTATGCACAAATATATTTCTAAGAAAGTCATTTTTGAATGGGCAATACACATATTTTAGTCACAGACCTTTTGAACGCGCCAAATTGGTTTTTACCTGAACCACTCGGATTTTTTTATCTTCCCAATAATAAATTTCTTTAATTCTACCCAGAGCCCATTTGTGAGTAGGCAAATTGTCTTCTACTAGCAACACGAGATCTCTCACATGGACATTTTCTTTCTCGAATATCCATTTATTTCTTTGTTGCAATTCGTTCAGGTAACTTCGGTGCCATTTTTTCCAAATTTGTTGCTCTAATTTAGTAACTCTTTGCCATTTTTTAAGTTGATGTTCCTTGAAACTGGTTAAATCATAATAATAATGGGTAGAATGGGGGCGCGAATTCAAGATTGACTCTATTTGGACTGTTAATTTAGAAAATCCTCAAAAGTTAAATTAGCTCCCCTCGAAACTCTAATGAAATGAAATTTGAACAATTTGACAGAAGCCTCCCAAAGGCCACCAAAATGAGGTGCCCTGGGGGGGTTGAATTTCCAGTCTATTCCTTCTGTAGACAAATAATTAGGTAGAATTTCATCGGGATTTTCCACTAACTCAAGAAACTTTTTAATTATGTTATTGGTTCCCTTAAAATTTGTTGCATTGTCGGAGTATAACTTTGCACACTTGCCTCTTCGCGAAATAAATCTTTTTAAAGAGGCTATAAAACACTCAGATGCCAAGTTTGACAAAATTTCAAAATGAGTCGCCTTTGTTACGAAACACACAAATACACATACATAAACTTTATGTAATGCCCTCTTTCGCTGATTTTTATATTTAATCATGAATGGACCACAAAGATCCACACCAGTACAATTAAAAGGAAAATCAGCTAAAACTCTGTCTTTAGGTAGATTGCCTATTAATTGGTTATACACTATGGGTTTTGATTTGAAACACGGAATACACTGATGAATTACCTTACGGCAAATTGTACGACCACTTAGTGGCCAAAACGTTTCTCGAACAATACATAATAAAATTCGAAGCTCCAACATGTAAATGCTTCTTGTGATAATACTCTAAAATAATAATAGTAAATTTATTTCCTTTTGGCAAGATTGCCGGGTGTTTTGATACAAAACTTAAATTTGAATTTTCTAGCCAGCCTCCAACCCTCAAAATACCATCATCATCAAAAATCGGGTTTAGGATTTTTAACTTACTGTTTGGAGAAACAAATCCTTTGAGTTGCAGGTTTTGAATATCTGCATCAAATTCTTGCTGCTGCACCGCTTTAACCAAGAAATACTCAGCTTTCTTCAACTCACTGCTGCTGAGAGGACCTGTAGTAAGCCTGAGGATTTCGAGCGTTGTCACTAAACCTAAAAATGTAACTAAGAACACGCAAAATAGACATATAATTATTACTAAGCTTAATTAGTTCATACATTAAATGTCCTTCAGTAATATTAAAAATTTTAAAGTTTTTAGAGTTGTTCTTAATTTCAGCACTGAACTCTTCATTAGTTTCTGATACAAGAACTGGATGATTAGGGTAGTTATTGTCAGCAAGAAATTCAGGTCCATTCCACCATAAGTCACAGGTCACAAGTTTCTCGGGGTCTATACCTCGAGATAAGATGTCAGCTGGATTTTTCTCTGAGGATACACGATGCCACTGTTTAGTTCTTGAATCGTCGCTACTCTGCTTTGGACGAACTGTTTTAAATCTATTGGTTGTTTCTGGAGCTACGCAAGCACAATAGTAGAATCTGACCAATAATAGACACTAGTCACTGTCGTTTTGATTGCTGCCATCACTTTTCTCTTAAGTTTTGACAACAAGAGAGCGGTGTTCAATTCTAGCCGTAGAATAGTCAAGCTTTTAATCGGTGCTACTCTGGATTTACTAGCAACTAATTTAATCATAGTATTTCCTTGTGCATCACTTGATTTGCAGTACACCACTGCTCCATAGCAGCGTTCTGAAGCATCTGCAAAGCCATGAAGCTTTACACTCGTTGGCTGGTCAAAGACTACTCGTCTGTTAATGAGAATTTCATTTAAGGTTTTGAGAGCAATTTAAAAACGATGCCATTCTCGATATTCTGATTCAGGCAGAACATCATTCCAATCAATATTTATACGCCATAGTTCTTGCATGATCATTTTGGCTTTAGATATCACCGGAACGAGAAGGTCAAGTGGGTCAAATATTCGGGCAATAGCTGACAATACTTCTCTTTTAGTATACAACTGTTTCGGCTTGACAGCTACTCGAAAAGCAAAACAAACTTCCTGAGAGTTCCATAGAACTCCCAATGTTTTAGTTCCCTCCTCTTTATCAAATTTATAACTATCTTCTGATGGCCTTGATTCCTTCTCAAAATTGGTATGCCACTTATGTAATTTCAGTCCCGTTGACTGCATAACTTCAATAAGGTGACGCTGTAACTCCTTGGCACCCTCTAGAGCCACTTACTATGTCATCCATGTAAGTGTCATGCAGTAGAATTTCAGACGTCAAGGGAAATCTGGAATTCTCATCTATGGCCAATTGTTTAAGAGTTCTTATGGCAGGAAAGGAAGCGCAAGACGTCCCATAAGTTACAGTTTTCAATTTATATGTGGTAGGCTCATCGTCAAAATTTGTTTTCCATAGAATTCTCAGAAGATCGCATTGATCTGATTCGATGAGTATTTGCCGATACATCTTTTCTATATCGGCGGTAGAGGCAAATTTGCGTCGCCGAAAACCAGTAATGATCGTGAATACGTCCTCAACAACTTCTCCTTTCATCAGAATGTCATTTAAGCTAATGCCGTTAGTTGTAGGAGACGATGCATTAAAAACTACACGAAGTTTAGTGGTCGACTTTTCTGGACGAAAGATTCCATGGTGTGATATATAATAAGAGGAAGATGGTTCAGTTGTCTCATCAGCCTTCTCCATGTGACCTAACTCCTCGTATTCTCTCACAAAATCTAAATAAAACGACAAGTAATCTGAATCCTTTGACAGACGATTGATTCCACAACGAATTAAGTCTTTTTACCCCAATGTTTTTTGAATGTCCCAAGCAAGAGGGGTCCTCTTTCAAAGGCATTAAGCACATACTGACCCTCCTCATTCCTCCTATGGGTTTTCTCAAAATGCTTCTCGCACAACAAGACCTCCCGACTCTTAGTGACCTCATTATCTACATTTTCAATTTCCCAGAATTTTCTCATAGTACGATTCAAATCAACATCTAAAATCAATCCACAATGAACTTTGTTCTCTTTCACCTCATCTACACTACCACTGGCAATATAACCGAAAACTGTATTCTGCAACAACAATGAGGAATTTAAATCTCGGAATTGTCCAGATCTCAATAATTCATAAAATACTTTAGCTCCTGAAAGTAAGCCTATATTTCCTGGGATATTAAAACTAGGATCAGCCAGGGATGGAAGCCCTAATACCTCCATATTTACATTAACTACCTTGTTGATTGTCAGTAATTTTGTTTTGTAACATCAGTATTTTTGTTGACCACTAACATCGACAATTCTCTCTCAAAGCTCCTATCCTTATTTGCAACAGTTGTTCTAGCACAATTATTGACCACAATAATATCGTCATTCACACATGATACAAAAGTATTTATTCTTTCCAATCTTAACTGAAGTCGTTCTCGCAAGCTTTCGTACATAAACAAAATTGACTTCCTACATCTAATAAACATCGAACCTCCACAAACTCTGAATATTTATTTTTAACCAATGCACGCACAGTACTAAGAAGGACATTTTTGCTTTGGCTCTTTTGAAAACTCATCGCAACTATCTTAGACTGGGTATTGGCCGATGTTTGTTTTACTGTTTGGCTCTGCACTACATCCTCGTTACGAACGGGTTCACGAATCGCAATACTTTCAGACGATGAACTAGAATTATTATTATTTTCCTTGCTCGGAAAATGTAGCATTCGATTATGAGATTTGCCGCAAAAACAATTTCTATCAGAGCGACAATCACGAATTTTAGGGGGTAACAAGCAACGGAAACACAAATCATTCCGTTTCACTAAATCAACTCTTTCCCATACAAAAAGTTTCTTAAACTGGGGTCAGTTATAAAGAGGATGATTGGCACTATTCTTACACATAACACACCTTAAATTTTTTATTTCTGACGCGAACACTTTAATCAGAACGCCAATTTAGAAATTTTTGCGATTTATTTCCCATAAATCTTTTTGTTTCCCCTGCTACCATCTTACTATTTATCTTACTTTTACATTTACTTTTCGATGATAAAAAATGTCACACTCCCTGTCGAGCTCATGGGGTTTAAAATAATTTTCATCTTGCTTTACCGCATTGTGAGTCATTAATTCTCGACCAAGAGTTTCGAAAATTCTATCGGAAAATGTAAGCTCGCATAGAGATTGAAAATCCTTCACTTTGCGCAACTGACAATAGTAGTCAAAAGATGCACTTAATCTGGATGCAAATTGAACAAAACTCTCCGATGGGGATTTTTGAGCTTTTTTAAAATTATTTAAACATTCCTGAGGGGTGGGCTCAAATTCTTTTAAAACTAAAATTTTAATTTTCTTATAATCATTTAAATCTTCTTGATTAATATAAACCAGCAAATTAACGACTTTTTCACCCAAAATATTCAACAGAATTTCTGCTTTCAAATTTTCTGAAACATTTTTGGTTTGGAATGTTTTTTCCAAAGAGTTGAAAAATAAATTAAAGGATTCCGATTTACAAGGTACTGGAATGGTTAATGTTTTGATACTTTTTATTAAGTTTTCTAATTCAGTAGTTGATGAACTCGAATCCACGATTTCAGTACTTTGAATATTATTTAATGATTCATTTTAGCATTTGCTAATTCGATTTCTTTCTCTATTTGACACAATTTTAACTTTTCTAGTTCTAACTTGAATTCATTTTCTATTTTTTCTTTTTCATTTTTTTCTTGCATTAGCTTTGCCTGAGTATCGGCTATTATTTGATCTACAAGGCCTTGGACTACTTCAGTTTTTGTTTTAAACACTTCACTTTTCTCAATTATCTCCCTCAATTGAATTACTTTAACATTATCAGGGAACGGAAAGCCTCTTCCGCGATAATTCGCAACTTCTCTTTCTTTAACTTAGTACTCAAAGGCATGGTTGATATACGTGAAAATAATATTTACATACAACCTCTCACAAATTATACCTTTTTGTACCTCTAATTTTGCAATCACAGGGAAAACTTTCAAATTGAAACTTTGACACCTTTAATAATAATTCCATTATGAATTCCAAAACGAAACCAAAATCAACGTTGTCAGAAATGCTACTTTCAAATATAAATCACAATTTGCACAACAAAATACACCGACAGGAATTACTAATCCTAATCCGAAAGCAAGAATTCTGAAACCGAAACCAACTTTATCAGAAATGCTAATTTCAACTGCATAACTAATTGCACAACAAAATGCACTGACAGGAATTACTAATCCTAATCCGAAAGCAAATAAGTTTTCATAAAAAATACCAACAAACCAAAACTATTTCTTACATAACAAAATCTCAATCAATCTCAATAAAAAATCTCAAATTCAAAATTAACTCCAATTTCACATAAAAATAATCCACAATTAAATCACACAAATTATGAATATCTCACCTTAATCTCTTTATCCGAAATTCCATAACTCATTACTTCTCCAAAAAAAGATTTCCGGATATCATCGTAATAAATCCTATCACACATCTCAATCCTTTTGAATCCAGCGAAAACCAAACTAGCTATTCAAAAAAATCCAAAGGTCGCAAATATTTCTCCTAGCTCGTCATACGGACCAAAATGTTAACTCCTCACACAACACATCGACGGACCATATTATTTTCTCCTCGCACCACATTCATTTTGTTAACTATCTTTACTATATTACTCCTCAAAAAAACCACGCCATGTTAGACACACACATTTGTTACAACACAACACATAACAGAGAAAAATATACATCAACGATTGCGTCACGTGATTACATCGAATCACATGATTACATTGAGTCACGTGATCAGACGGTGGTCAGCGCGCGAGCAATAGGCATGGTGAAAGTTTCCAACTAAACAAAAGTAGTTTATTGCCAGCTTTTTTTCATGATTGTTTCGATACAGACGGTGAAAAAGAGTCAACAAAGGTATATTGTTACAAATATGTGAGATATATCTTATCTTACAAATCTATCTAAGGTTTATCTTACAAATCTTCCAGTTATTGAGTTAGTTCAAAAACTGGAAAGACCGTATTACGATCAACTTTGCTGGATGTTGATCGGATGCCGAATCAGTAATCTCAGGGCTTGGAAATGAATTTGGTGACAAAATAGATAGTACTGGAATCTTCCAGAAGTTTAGCAATGAGCCAATAGGAACCGAGATACGCCTGATTGGTCCAGAATCATTTCTGCTCGCTTCCAAGAAATGTAAAAGGCCGGCAGTATCAAGTCGAAATCAATCGTTTAAAGAGTCTACGGCAAATAGTTGGATCAGTCCATCGAAGAGCAAGTGATTGCTGAATTGAACTATTTGCCGAGTCCTGGTATTTATTGTGGAAGCAGCATCGAGTAGCCAGTCGTGTAGTAGTGAGTCGGCAGTTGGATATAGCTAAAGCGTGGAGACAGTGGGGATTTGCAGACGTTTGGAGACATCGTAGAGGGAAGCTACACAGATTCCCTCCTTCTGCTGAATTCTGTGCGGCCCCTTTGTGTGCTGCGGTTATTTTTACTACCGATTACTACTTGTGGGCTACTGTTTGTTATAGTGTACAGCTGTGTGTTTCCTTTGTTCATCTCGGTTGCATTTTTATCGTCTTCGTGTTAATAAAAGTCGTCATGTGTCACTAAAGGATTGTTTATTTCATCGACAAACAAATCGGGAAAGAACCCCGCTGAGTTCCGTAACAATATTACTTTCCCATCTATTGTATGTATTAATATACTTTCATGAATTAGTTTTGAAAGTGATAGAGCGTAAAGTACCACTCTCCTTTTGTTTATTTTCGCATGCACATTATTTATTTTTACAGAAGCATTATGCTTACTTGTTTTGTTGTTTTTCTTCTCCTATATATGAGATAAGTGTTATTTAGAATTAACTTTTAATTATTTTTTATTATTTATTTTATATTTTTAATTATTTTCCTTTTTTTATACATGGGGGCATGGAATTCAATGTTTTCATTTTCCTGACATTCATTTTTCTTTGAAGGAAATTATAATATGAGCGAGTAGCAGACTTCTGGCATATTAAGATATGCATAAAGCTTGGAGATTTTTCATATATATATATATGCTACTTGTTGATTACGTTCTCGAATTTCAGCAACTTTTACTTGAATTGTGTCTCACATGAAAACTGTTGCAAACAGATATCATCAGAACATATGGACATAAATTCTTGCATATGTCATAACGTACCTAATAAAACAGTGCACATGTTTTGGATTAATGGTGAAAGATGCGAGAGGTATAACCATTTAGCCTATGCCTTCCATGTTTCCATCTCTTGCAACAGCATACCGCAAATGATTAATACTCTTCATCAATGAGATTTTACCTTTGATTCAGTCTGTGAGAATGGAAATTAATTTTGGGGAATACATTCACATAAAATTGTTAGAGGAATCGTCCATAACGTAGCAGATAATTCACTGCCAATCAAGTCGTTATCGATTATGAACAAAAATCCACAGTTGGAATTTTCTCCTGCTGTGGGATCTAACTGTTGTAAATTTCTATGATAATCATTACTTTCCAGTGTATTGCAGAGCATTAAGTGATCTAGAATTTATCGCGTCGTTTTCGATCTTCCATTTATCAAAGAAATTTTTTTAACCACGAAAATTATTACTTTTCTGGACGTTGGAGCATTGAGTCGCAGCATGAGATATGTATGGTATTTATATGTTCTTATAATCACTCTACGCCCATTACTTTGGCATTGTTTCAAAAAATGTTTTAAAACCTCTTTTTTGGTCAAACATTAGCTGCAATTATTTGACGATGATATGATTGTTGTTGTCGTGTAACAAATGTAATTAAAAATAAGAAAAAAAGGGGAGAGAGGGGGACAGTTAGATTGGATGGAAAGCATGCAGAACAGCCCTGGCCACATTTTCAGCTTTATCAGAATAGAAAATGTCTCTGATGCAAATATCTCTGATTTGAAGAGTACTGAAATAATAGAGAGGCAGCTAAGAATACGCTCCGGATCCAGGCTCACGTCTGGACAGTGTCTGCATTCTTCATAGAGTCTGGAACCATCAGGCATGAACCTCATGCCCCTCAGGTGCCTTTTTCTGTGTCTTGCAATAGTGTTTGTGAAGTTTCTTTTATAATTTAGATTTGTCAGGGAGAATTTCTTTCGATTGGTACAGAGCCTCTGCCTTGCCACGGAATTAGCATCCAGAGCAGTAGTAGATAGAAGGGTGCGATCTACTGCTCTGGCCTCTTTGGCAAGAGTGTCAGCCTGCTCTTTTCCCTCAATGCCCACGTGGACTAGGATCCATTGCAAGGTTCATGACTTCTGCTCTCTATCATGGCAATGAAGAAGAGCGATGATGCAATTAAATCCAGGAATTGATTTCCATCAGCGATCAGTTTCTACTTCATTGTCACCTATGAAATAATGGAACGGGGGGGGGGGGTCAGGTAGATGCAATCTCAGATGTGGTCTTCTTTAAGGAGGTTCGAAATTATCTTCTCTGTCCTAAAGGAACCTTGGTGTTACTTTCAAATGTTAACGTAACTAAAATATTCTCCACGAAATAAATCTATAAAAACTGCGGTTCTTCATTTGGTAAAGAGTAACGTCCGATCTTGTTGATATATTTGATCATGAATTCTGAAAGCATCCGTGAAACCTCTTTGATTACAATTCTTTACTCTGCGTGACGTCATATCCCAACAGAAGTAGGATTTTCTGCTATACTTCAGAAGTATGTGCACGGGTAAAGGTTAGAAGTAGTGCGAAAGGACTACGAAGCACCGATAGTTCATAAGAACACGGCATTGAGATGTTTCATTACCAATTTTTTTCGCTTCATATTTAGGACAGATAAGATTCATGTTTCCTATAGAAATTTTTGGTTGAAAATGATACTCATTTTTAGTTTTGCGGCTTGAACCTTCCTTTTTCGAATTGCTTTTGTCTGCCTTCTGATCTCAGGATAAAGTTTTCGAGTTCCCTTTAAGTCTTTGTCTACATTCATTACTCATTCACTTATCCTTTATTTTTCTAGACTTTTGCTTTAAGGATTGTATGTTATTTTGGTATTAACCCCAAATGATGGTAGTTTTGAGGAGCATCACAGTTATCAAAAAAATAATAAATAGTTCAAAATGCAACTAATTAAGAGACTGAACTTCTGAAATATTACGGTGTCTCAAAAGTTTTTTTCTCATTGCGCTATGAACGGCCTTATCTGGCTCTGCCTGTACAAACATGCAGCCTTATCTATTAGCCGTCTTTGTCATCGGTCTCAAGCTCTAGAAACTGATGTTTCTAGAGCTCTTTTACAGTACCTTTCGTTTATGCCACAGTCTCTTTTAAGACTTTCGTCCACAGTGTTAAGGATGGGTAGCGAAAGACGACATTTATGGCATGTTATGATTCTCGTTTAAAAAATGGTGACAGTGTAAAAAATACGACTTGGATTTTATATGAAATTGTGAATAGAAAACGCACTTGGTGTAAGGACAATAGGCCTTCAACTGTTGCAAAGCCGGGACTACTCCCCCCAAAAGTTCTTTTGTCCATTTGGTGGGATTGGAAGGGCGCAATTTTCTACGAAATCTTACCTCAATAAATTCTACGAAATACTGTCATCAACAGATCAAGTAAAACCTGCCATAACAAAAAAGCCAGAATTAATGAGCCGACGAGGCGTTGTTTTTCCTCATGACAACGCGAGACCACATATTGCATTAATCGTAAAAGAGAAGTTCTTACAGTTTGATCGGGATGTTTTACCGCATCCTGCATACTCACCAGATCTCGCTCCATCTGATTATTACTTCTTTCTGTCCTTAAAAAATTCTTTTCGCGATAAGCACTTTAAATCCATCAGCGAAATAAAAGCGCACCACAAGAATTATTTCTTGTTCCAAACGCAACAATTTTGGAAAGAATACATAGTGAGGCTTTCTGAGAGATGGAAGAAGATAATGGAGCAAAAAGGTTCTTATATAAAAAATAAATAATATCTCAAACAGTAAATACTGTGTATTCATTTCACATTAGAAATAGGAAAGAAACTTATGAGACACCCTAATATGATATCCAAACTTCGTGTGACCACAAAACCTGACGTAAACTTCTTAGAACTTCAAATATAATTGTTTCCCATAAGTGTAGATGTCCAGGAAAGGATAAAATCATCATTGCTGAAGTAATACAAAATTCAATAAAAAAAAAAGACAGAAATACTTTTTTCAAGATATTCTATTAGAAAATACAGCAGGTTCTTTTCAGTTCTCCTATTAAAACCTGCATCCCTTGATCGAAAATGTATGTCAAGATTTCGCTTAATTTTTATAAATTAAAATCTGGAAAATGTCGCTCCGAGGTGTATATTCCCATTTTCTAAAGTATGTATATGCCAAGTTTGGGATTATGTTAAATAGTTAGTCTTGTAGAGAGCCAATACACACACCTCTACTATAAATAGAGATATAATAACACATATTTGATTTAGAAAAGCGAATTCTAGCGCTTATTCAAACTTTCGCTTCTATATTAGAGTTATTTTATATTTCCTTCCTCACAGATATGTATATTATTCATATCTCTTATTCTTATTTTAATTTTATAGTCAATTGAAGGTTATCATAATTATTCAATTCATGAATCGTTCGACTGATTGCGTGGGCGCAACGACCAGAGCTTCCAGAAACCAGAGTATATTTGCTTAATTTAACTACAATGATTTCCCTCCACGCATTTCTGAAAGCTTCAATATTTTTAAAATTAAATTTTTAATATCTTTCACATTTTCTATAATTGGTTTCAACACTGAGACTGGAATTTCTATAGTCTGCCCTTTCTTTAAAGAAATAATAATAATAATAAAGATCACGAATGATATCCAAAATCTACCTGCATGCTTATATCTGCTGCAGTTACATTCTTTCTTTGCGTAAGACGTTCAATGGATCCCAAAATTAAATTGGAGCACCCAATTTCAAATACATTAGATGAGTATGAATAGATTCCGTTATTTTGGTATTCTGATATGGCTGCTATTAAGAAAGAATAGTAACATTGTTATTATTTCAGTCTGTAGGAAACAGTATATTAGAAACAGCCACATGTGATTATTTTTAAAACCAGATGCCTCTTAATGTACTATTAAAATTAAAAAAAAAAAAAAAAAACCAGAAACGTACTTTTTTACGGAAGAATGAATTCAGACAAAACCTGTCTTTTTTGTTGTTTCCTTCGAAACGAATACGCTGCACAACTATGCACTTTTGGTATTGTCCAATGAAGGTGCAAATACCTTTTGCTAACTTCTCCAAGGCCAAGGTGCAGTGACGAAAACACTAGAAGAAGCGATGAAAAACAAAGGAAATGTTGTCAAAAGTGCACAGAGCAGTCACATCGAAGAAAACACCGACTGAATATCATCTGAATTCATTCTTCAGTAGCAAAATAAATATTAGAATTCTTTAAACTTTGTAATGTAGTACTCAGTTTCCACTGCTTTCTAAATCTAAATTTTTGTACAAAATCATAAATTTATGGATAGCCTGAAATTTATGTGAAGAAAAACTACTGTATATTAAGTTTGTAGAGCAAAATTTAACTTTGTGGATGCCTTTTTTA
The DNA here is from genome assembly GCA_026543865.1 of Argiope aurantia. Taxonomy (NCBI): domain Eukaryota; kingdom Metazoa; phylum Arthropoda; class Arachnida; order Araneae; family Araneidae; genus Argiope; species Argiope aurantia. Next base: position 15,893 of record JAPMOR010117414.1, read on the forward strand.
ACGTGAAATTAAAGAAAACATATGTGTAATAAATATAAGCTTCTATGTTTGCGTCAGAAAGGAAAATAAAGATTTGAAATTGAATTGTGTTGTAAAATAAAGCATTCCATTTTTTTTTTGCTAATTCATTTATTTACCTCTATTAGATCAAAACGAAATACTCTGAACATCAAAATACATGAGTAAAACTTGGTCAGTAGCGCTGGAACAAGTATATCTCAAATCATCATTATTATCATGAATATCAAAAACCTATGATATACATAGCACAGATAAAAACAATAATACAGGACAAAGCATTAATTCCACTTTCTCACACAAGTTAAAGAAATCAGGTTGAGTTTCTTAAGGAGTATATACGACAAATACACTAATACAAGCTTTCCCAAGGTATAAGTAGCAGAGTTGGTTCAAAAATGAGACTATGCAATTGCTGTGTAGTAAAAAATGACACTAATCCGAGAAGGAATAGAACAACATTAACTTTTTCATATCACAATCACCTGATTTTGTTTGTTTTTTAAATATAAATGTAATATTTTACTTTGAAAACTCTGATATGCACCTTGAATGTAAAGTACACTCACTTTAAAACGCCGTCTTTGATTCGCGTTTACAATATAAAAAAAATAACGGAATAGAAATTGAATTTTAAAATTTAATTAAGCTACTAAATATACAGATTGATTTATTCGTACGATTAATATCTTTAATAATTTAATTGCGATTGTTAAAATTACCTTAAAGACACATACGGGAAAAAATAAATTTCGGGGTATATACTGATCCTGAAATACTTAACACTAAGCCGACCGTTAAAAGAAATGTAAATGAAGCATATGGAATTAAAGAATAATAATAAAAAAAGTCTTCAATTAAATTTTAGAGATTGCATTTACATTTTATTTTTCTAGGATATTTCCTGATATTATTGTAAATAATTTACAAGATCCGCAATTAATCTACAAATATTATGCAATTGTAATTATAAAACTGCAATAGCAATTGATTCTATTAGTCCTTACTCTTCAATAAAATATAATGCATCTGATTAAAAATTTTAAAAGTTGAATATTTGAAATTATTATTTTATTATGTGTAAGACTCTGCTTACAATGAATTATAGATATCGTTTTCACTTAATACTTGATAAACCAATACATTGGGATCATTGATATTATTTGACGATCTATGACTATTGACGATTATTTGACGATTTTACTGCGTTTGAATTTTGATAGGATTATGAATAAAATTAGCCAATGTACTTATGCTCCTTTTATATCATCATTAATCATAAAGTACATTACAAAAGTAATTTCCAAATCCAAAGATATTTTTTACTTAAAACATTATTGTAACATTTTACATATGAAATTAAATGTTATAATAGTAATGTGATCAATACAATAAATAAAATGCGTAAGCAAAAGGATGGTGGCAATAAATGAAAGAAATGCAATTGGTATCTTAATTCCTTTCTATTTTAAAAGTTACAGTATTAAAGAATGAATTAAATTACGTGATTTCAGAGTTATACCCCCCCCCCTCCCACACACACGATGCCATGAGTTTTATATTTCAAGATAAATTCCTCTAAAGCTGAGTTTTCCTTCAGTCATAGCTGATAATAATAATAAAAAAAATGGAATAAAAAAAACAGAAAAATTCAAAGTAAATAAATGAATAGTAACAATAACAACTTGCTTTGAATGACAGTTTAGAAAGGAAAAAAAATACCAATAAAGTGTAATAATAACAGCAGACAATATTAAAATTATTTATGTACCGAGTTCATTTTTATTAGCTGGTTGATAACATCAAAATTTTAAAATTTCCAAATCGTTAATATCAAAGTACAGCAAATAAATTTAAATTACTACTTTAAAAAAGTAATAGCATCTAATTTTAATTAAGTGAAAGTAAAGATCCTTGAAGACAAGGAAAAAAAAAAAGATAATTGTAACACATTTTTTTTTTAGCATTCACACAATTAAGAATTAAATATTTTTTTCCTAGAAAAAAAAATTTTTTTTTCCTAGAAAAAAAAAAAGATTGTCATTTGTCTTGCTTTAAATGAAAACTGCATTAAAGTAATGGTTAAAAAATTCCAATATTGAATCGAATAATTTTCTGCTAATCCAAATTAAAATATTTTTATATATATATATATATATATATAAAGAAACTGCATCATATTACTAGAAATTTAAGGGGAAAAAACCCGCTTAAAAACGAGATATATTGAAGAAAGTGAATAAACTTATTAATAACCTTTAAATAAAATAAATAATATACTTTCCTCAATTATTGTATATATATTTTGTAAAAATGGAATATCATTGATAATTACAAAATGCTGATTACGATTCAAATCGATTCATGTCCGTAATGCTAAAAAGCAATCTTTCCTAAAGAGGTACATATTCAGCAAACTAATTATACTCTGATTTATAGTATTTTGTATTGTGCCCTTGAGTCAAACAATTAGTTTCGTTGTCTTTCCTAAAAACAACACTTCTAATTTGGATTTGTTCGTTATTTTTAAGAAAAAGGACAACACCACCAAAATGAAATACAGAGTTTTAACAGTACAGTCGAACCACGTTAAATCATTATTTATCAGAGCTTCCGTTCAACAGAAATGAGTTTATTTAAATGAATAGGATTGCGTGGATTAAATCCAATAATCAATATCATATTCTTAGGAGAAAGTCATTTTGTACAAATTTTTTTTTTCGGTATGCTTTAAAAAAAAAAAATCCCCCGTTTGAAACGATTCTTTTTTAAAAATTCTTCTAACAGTACAGACAAATACATCTTTTTTTCTTCTCTTTTTTTTTGAAAATAATAATTTTTAATGGATTTGTCAGTAAAAACAGCGCAGTTGTTTTGGGCATATGGGAAAGCAGGATCACTTGCACGGTTAAATTATTCATAGAATTTGATAATTCCAATGAATGTGCAACCTCATTTGTTCATTTTAAAATTACTACTCCAAATTCATCAAAAAAACAACAACACCCTCTTGATTTTAAATTAGACGGAATTTGAGACACTGAAATTTAATTATAATAGTATTTTAATGTGCATTGTCCCTTCCAAAAAGCCTTAATTGAACTGTTTTTACACAAAAACAATGAAACAAAAAATACACATCTCCATATAGAAATTTTAAAAGATAAAGCTTTGAGATCGCGTCATTTTTTTGAATATTCTTTATTTATTTTTACCAAGTTCGACTGTTTAAATTTCTTTATTACCATTCACAACATAATGAATGAAAAGATTGGCGGTGTTGACCTTTGAAGTTAATAACAATTGAGTAAACATATTTCATCACATTTTAAAAATCTTTTGCAGCAAATTTATTTAATGTTATTTACATAAAATGGACTATACTACTTATAAAAAGGTTACTAAAAAGGTCATATATGGCACTACACTTTGGAATTCAAATCTTTTTCAGAAAATAAGAAAAATCTTATGATCCTCTTGTGGTAAGAAAAATAATTTAAAAGAAAGCATAACTTCGCAGATCTTAAAGAACGGAAAGAAATATTTACACAGCTGTTTTTTTACTACATTTGTTAAATAAAAGTTTTAACTCAAAATTATTTTTTCTCAACAAGAAATGCCTTTAAGTTTTACTAAGCATTTCTAAAAAAATATATATTTAAAAAATGTAGCCAATTAGTATTTGTTTCTTCTTATTTTTATAGTCAACATAATCTAATATTTATGACATTTATATATTTGTAAATTCTTAATATTTATAAAAAATTACTATTTTAAAAACAACACCCATTTTTTAAAACGTTTTCATCCCTTTATATTATATAACTTTTTGGTTATTTGAATGAAGACAGAATGCTAAGTGAAGAAAAATAAAGCATTTTACTGAAAGAAACTCTCCGTTGCTTAAGTGAAGTACTGAAAATTATCATTTTTTTTCACCTCCGTACTATTTGTATGAATAATTGCAATGAACATTTGCTTCTTATTATAAATAGTCAGAAGTTGAAAATAAATAGAACTGTTATTTTATTCTTCTGAAATAGGAAGTAGAGTACTTTAGGACTAAGAGAGTTTTTTCAAGAAATCAAACTGAAAATCTACGAATATAACATAAGGAGGAGCTACCAACATAAAGGAGACAAGATTAAAGAATATTTTGTAAAGCTAAGATTGCAGGGCAATTTTCGCGTCCTGAAATCAGTTATTGTGCTGTTATCTATTTACTTCTTGTTTTCTTCGCTTAGGAGCAATGAAGTAGTAGAAAATCTTTAATTCTAATGTAAAGTCCTAAGAAAAGTATTCTACAAGTCACAAAATTGTGATTCCAACGTTTTTTTTTTGTTTTTTTTTTTTGTAAGCTCTTATGTAGATTTTGCTTTATTTAATGAATACAAATTTTTAAATAAAAACCATACAATTTGTGAGCTGTTATATATCGGTAATAATTTCATTTCAATTTTAGGTAATTGGTAAAAGAATAAAAACGTGTTAAGTAGTAAGTAAAATTATCATAAAAAGTATTTAATGTCTTCAAAGAATTATTTATACGTCTAAAAAAACTAAAATAGTAGAAAGAAAAAAAATATTAATCAATTTAATGCCTGTAATTGAATAATTTTAAGCAAATAATCTTACAATATATACCGCAGTAAAGTTGCGATAAAAACTAATCAATTCTGTTTCTTTTGAAAACAAACTTTTTTAATAATCACTAAATTTCTTTTACTTAAAACATGTTATTGTAAATAATATATAAAATTTTAGTTGCGAATAATATTAAAATTATAGAACTATAAGTTTACTTCAAAAAAAAAAGAAGCTATAATTGGATCTAAAAAAATTACTTTCATTATAATAAAAGAGAATGTTTCAATTCGGTAAAGAAATGAAGCAAAAATTAGTGCTTTAAAATGTAGCTCCTTGTTTTGGCACAAAAATTCGCCGGAAGCGAATCTCTTTTTCATTTCGTATCTCTAGAAACAACTATATAATTATTTTATTTCGTATGCTAGAAATAAGCTTGAATCTGAATTGGAATGTGAAAAATTCATTGAATTCCAAAGGTAATGGATTTTAGTAAGAACAACTTTTTTTAAGCATTTGAGCTTCTGAATTAAAGTAGTATAGTACCAGTTTATTCAATATAAACCTGGATAAATCCCATAACAACACTTTAAGCTTTTAACTCGTTATAGAATCTACGCAACGTAACAATCTAGTTGACACATTTTATTTTCATATTACACAATAATGAACTACGTCTTCGTTTTTCCAGTGGCACCTGTTCATCATCCTGGTGTGCCGCTAGATGGCGTTGTGTTGTTTGCGACAACAGCGTCCTCTGTCGTCGAAGAAGTAGAAGCACCAGCTGACATGGAACGATAGATTTCTTCGTTTCCTTTGCGCACTATGGAGGAAAAAAAAAAAAAAGAAAAAGAAATCATTGGTAGATAGAAATGAGAAAAAAAAAGTATAGCATTCTATCTCTCATGTTTGTATAAGTATGTTTCATGTTTGTATAACTATGAGGGGAGTTAACCGATAGGGGAGCATCATCTGCTATACAGGGTGGGGGTGGGATAGGAAGGAATAAGCCTCTCAATTTTTCTAAGATCTATATACATCACCTAGTTAAATAGCTTATTACTGGAAAAGGGTATACAAATATTGTCAAAATCTGTAGACGATTATTATTATTACTAGCCGCCTTTGGCGACCAGCCGGTTCGCCAGTATTACCGCTCGCTACAATTTTCAATTCAATATTTTAAGTTACTGGTCTCTTAATAGATTCTCAAATAAAACATTTTTAATCTTCAAATTTTGATAGTCATACCAAACTTATACTGTTGTTTAGATCGTTTCGTTCAATTTACCATATATATTTTGCTAATTTGTTGTCATTTCCGGGAAAACTTCAACTTTAATTTAAAGTGCGAATGATGAAATTGTAATTAATATAAAGATATTTTTTAATAAAACCCAGCGTTTTATTTTATTTATCATCTTTATTGTTATTATTATTATTGACTATGAATATTGCAAACAAAATCGCTCGGTATTTAAGTCTTATGTGAACTACAAAGTATTTTTCATAATTTATGTAATATCTCAAAGAATAATTCAACAAAAATTTCTCAGATTCAGCATAAAATTCAGTTTTTAGTTTTGCTTTCAAAAGGATAGAAATGAAATCAATAATAATATTTTGTTTCGGCCTATAAATATATTTAAAAAACTATGAAGTCTAAATTTAATGCAGTAAGGTATCATATTCTGAGAAATATTCTGGACACACCATATTTTAAATAAATGAATGTATGTTTCCATTTTCCATGATCAACTAAGACTTATTTATGAAGTTTTGAATGTTAAAAATTTAGAAAAACTCAACATTTTCATAATCTTAGGCCAATTAATCTTGAGAAACCTGTCCGCTGATTGCCGTATTTTTTTTGAAACGATAGATGGAAAATCTAAAATTATCCTTTATTTATTGAATAGAGCTATTCAAATTTTCATAAATCAGTCAGTTTAAGTGATTGATTTAGTTGATTGGAAATTAACTCTTTTTATTTAAAATATTAGTGTTTCAAGAACATTTTGTTAATCGTGATTTCCACAGCAGAAGCTTTATGTAAAATCAAAAATTCGTTATTTATTAGAGCATTTATTGAATCAAGTTACATAAAATATAATCATTTTCCATTTAGACCATTTTAGCAGATCTGTGTCTTACTAAAGGTTTACAAATTAGCTGTGTGGCCCTGATTTGAATGGATATCCTGTTCATATTAAACAAAACTTGGTTTAAAATAAAACTGATTTATTGGATTAATAATATAGAGAGTGTAAAAGATCATAAAATAATTTTTCTTGAATTTATTTTTTAGAAAAAATAATATTTCATATTTGTTTCATTTCCTACAGACATGTGCTGAAAGTTATATTTTCCCATTAACGGATTCATTTCCAAAAAGATTTAATTTATTTTTAATTGAAGCTCTAATCAATGTGAAGGCAACACTTTGAAAAAAGCTAATTTTTTCCCATGAATTCGAAACGTGCTCGTGGAGCTTAAATTTTATTTTTATTTTGTACGAAAAAAATTGTTGAAAAATATAGTTAAAATATTTATTTAAAAATTCATTAAAATAGAAATTTAATTTTAAGGTTAAAATATTGGTATAATTTAAAAGATAAATTTTTGTTCTTTAACTTGATGTAAAAATCTTTTTTGTGCGGTAATAATTTCGGAAGTTATAGCAGAAACACGCCAAAATTTCGCTTAATTTTGAAATAAATAAAATTCTAATTAAAAATTCGAAAAAATAACCCCCAGGTGCACATTCCCGGCCTCCAATGTATACACGTGCCAAATTCGGCAGCTGTAGGTTGAATGGTCTGGCCTGTAGAGCGCCAACACACACACACACACACACACACACACACATTGAGCTTTATTATAAGTATAGATTAATATTATTTCTTTGTTTATTGACTTATAATTTTATTTTTACACATTTCGAAAGGAGTCATTACCCTCGCCACAGAAAAATTTAGCCTGAAATCATGCAATTCTCTTTTCTTATTCGGAGACATTTTTGATTCCACTTAGGTTTAAACATACAAAAACTGGACAGGATGGCAGAATAATAAATCTTAGAATTCAATGACGATAACACATGCTATTTTTATATCCCAGCAGCTCAAAATTTTAACTTTTTCTTATAAAAATTCATGACATGCGTTTTACATGTAAAATTATTACAGCATATGTTACGCATTTAAACGTAAGAAAAGCATTTCATTTAGATATTTACAATTACTTGGAGCCGTTTTGTTCCCTTTACAGTTTTACAATAAAGTTTTTAACATTACAAAAAATTATAAATTAGTTGATATACCTGGCTATGTTCGAGAAAAAAATCCTTTCATGTATTATATTTTTGACCTTAAAACAATTTTTGTATTAAACATCATAATATACAAAAAACTTTTATACTCTGAAACTTTAATCGGAATTTCAACTGAACTAGATAGTTTTTAAAAAACACTTTATTTGAACCTTCTCCATTAGCTATTAATATTTGTAACTTGTTCACATATGGTGAAATAGAAGAAAAGTTTTATAGAACATTTTAAGCTAATTAGTTAAATAATTCAATTTTTTATTAACAAAAAAAAACCCCTCACAGCTTGAAGCTTTTGTTATCGAATGTTTCATTTTTTGACCATTTTGTTTCGTCTTTGAGTTTCAGTAACTGATTTAAGATTATTTTATGCACCATAAATGAATCATCATGTTGATTGAGATTTGACATCCAACTGGGGTCTTTAAATGCATCTCTTTCTGATTTATCGGGTGATATCAATGGTGATTATATCAATCCTTGGGATAGAAGAAAGACAGAAATTTAGAAAAAAAAATTATGGTAAGGCAGTTTAAAATATGAAAAACGTTTTGGTTGTTTCCTAATCAATGGATATTTAATTATTATTCTTTGCAAAGTTCACTCTTGCTCTTCTTTTATACAGCATGGGTAAAAAATCTGTAAAAAGTTTTAAAAAATTCACGAAAATTGGAAAGATAACCAAAATAAACGGCTTGCAGGGTTAGCATCTCTACGTCATGGAGAATCTTTTTAGACAAGAAGAAATAACACAACCGAAAAATGGCGGTGCCAAAGAAAAGATATGCAAGTAACTAACAGAATGTCTTATGTTGTTTATTACAGTTGTATGCTTTCCACATGACCTATAGAGAATAAACAATTTCAAGTGGGTCACAAATTCAGCAATGGCAGAGAGCAGTAGTTTGAGATGTATGCGTGACTTCTCTCGGCGAATGGCATCTTTCAATTCCGGTAGATTAAATGGACCGGACCAATACACTCAGGGTTTCAGAAGTCTGCCGGTGTTAAATTTGGAGACCAATGAAGTCACGAAAACTTGCAACGTCTGCTAATGATTTTATTTTCCCCTCAATGCTAGTATCAGGAATGCCTCGACTTGAGTAGGAGTGCGATCAATTCTCTATTTTGTATAAACGTGACAGTAGAAAGTGCATCTATTTACAACAAAGATGGCACACCAATCTCTCATAGAAGCGTCAAATGTAGTGCAGTGATATGTGGAATGCTTATTGTTGTAATAAACGATTTAGAGGCATTATGTTAATTATTTGCTCAACTTTTCTTTAATACGTCGAAGTCAGGGCCACTCATCTGCTCTTATTTGATTTATTTTTTCATGTCTTAAAAAATTTGCGTCATCTACAGATACTAACTTTCTATTGAGTTGTTCGGAAAGTAATTAAAAAAATATTTTGTGTGTGAAAATGAAAGAATTTTCATATAGTGAATAAATATTTAATTAAATTATATATTGTCCATTCTGTTCCAATACCTTTTGTCATCTTTCTGGAAGTAGCATGATTCCACGCTCATAAATTTTTGTTCTTTGCTGACAAAAAATTGCTCCAGGTGATTTTCGACCATCTCATTTGAAGTAAAGGTTTTATCGTCTAAAACATTTTGTCGAAACCAGAATAAATAATAATTAGAAGGTGCCAGATCTGGAAATTATGGTGGGTGTGGCAGTATATCCCGTTCAAGCTGTAAAAGCTTTTGGCAGTTATCAAACTTGTATGAGGTCTCGCATGATCTTGATGGAATACTGCATCTTTTCTGTTGATCAATTCTGGCCTTTTCTATTTAAGTGAATTATTCAGTTTGTTCATCTGATGACAATACATTCAAGAATTAATTGTAGTGTTGCTAGGTAAAAGCCCCAAAGGGGGGGGGGCGATTCCTTTGAAATTCCACCAAACAGATAGCATCATCTTTTTTTGATGAGTATTGGCTTTCGAAATACTTTGAGGCGATTCATCTTTTTATTCCACAATTTCTTGCGTTTGACATTGTTGTAGACACCCATTTCTCGTCCCCAGAAATAAGGCGCTTCAAAAACGGACCATTTTCTTGCCCTTTGAGAAGGAAATCACTGACGTCAACGTGACGACACAAATTTCTTTAAATGAGAACATGAGGAATCCCTGTCAAGCTTTGAGGTTAAACCTAGACCTTTCAAGTAGTCATGAACAGTTGAATTCGATAAATTTAATCTCTCAGCGATCTCAAGAGTTGTTATTCGCCGTTTTTCATCAATTAATGCCTTTATCGGCTTCAAATGGCCTTTCAGAACGTGGTGCATTGGCTCACTGTCAATACATCTTCTCCACACACATCTCCTCCCCACGCATTTTTTTTTGTTGCTTGAACAGCATTTTTAACTATCTGATAGTTAAAAAAAATGACAAAATGCTGCTTTTTACTCTCAATATTTGAAATGGCACCAATCAAAAACTACTGCGTAGAATCAATTGGACTTTTTCACAAGCAATCCTTGCTATATCAGCTCTCAAAGCATAATGATTATACGGCTTAGGTGCGAAGTTGGATATGAAAAAAAATTGATTTAATACTGTGTTGAGAAAAACAAACAAACTTTCCGAACAATCCAATAAATAGGTCCCCCCCCCTTTCGGCTTTTTTCTGGTTATTATGAATTTTTCAGTTTTTACGCCTTTTTTTGCCCAACAGATATGATAAGCATACAAAATAATTTTGCTGAATTCGGCCCAGTTGTTTTAGAGGAGATGCGAAACACACGTACGTACATAATTGCAATGATTTTTCATATTGAGATAGATACAGGGTGTTCCACAAGTTATGCAGCGTTTAATATTTATAGATTCGGATATAACATGTCAAGACAAGTATTTTGATGTATTTGTAACAGTGTAAACAGAGTATGACGCGATATTCGGGGACTCCATACATAATATATCAAAATACTCGTTTTGATGTGTTCTATCTGAATTTGTAAATATTAGACGCTGCATACCTTGTGAGGGGCACCCTGTATATTACAACAGAGGTATAATCACAAATGAGCAAACGTGTTGTGTGTTTTTGGGAAAACTGATAAACCAGCTTATAGGAATAATAGGTCTTAATGGAGTACGCAGTTGAATTCAGTTTTTAGTTATATTTTTTAAAAAATTACTATATGACGCAAATTTGATTTCTTGACCTGATACTATGTATTTGAAGGATCACGAGGCTTTCAAGCCTATTCTGAAGCATGATATTGAACATATAGTTTTTAACAATTCAAATAGAAATTTCTTTGTTTTGCACATGCTAGTATTAGTAGACTACGTGCAATTTCTATCAATCTACCCATTTTGGAAAAAGCGCCAGCAACTCGGCGCATTTTACAAAATTATAATAATGTCTTTGATTTAGATGTATCTTGCTTCCATCAGATATACGACACATGCTCAACAGATCGATTTTTTAATTCTGTGATTTATTGCATTACAACTGACAGAAAGCAACGATATCTTCTGTTTTCAAAAATGTTGGTAATTGTAATATCAAGGCTTTTATGCCTAACAGCGTCCAGGATTCAGCTTTTACGTTATAAATCTTGTAATGACTCTAAACTTAATGTCTAGCGGAGAATCGAAGCGAGCAATGGACTGTACTTTTGCTTAACTTGTTTATTTACAACTATATACACTCCTTTTGCGGTGAGTAGTTCATATAATAAATGGCTGATTGCGGTTGGCTTTGTCAAGCCTTACAAACTGAAGTTGCTTACAGCTTCTGCGGTGACTGGGGAGCCAATACTAGTCTACGTTCCAATGAACCCCTGAAAGACTCGACCGGAAGGGTGTGTAAAGAGGATGTCGTAATTTTAAGAAGCCAAGTTTGGCGTTAAGCTACATTTGCATGAACAACTAGTAATGAAGTAAAAAAAATCACTATGCGGAATATAGCAAAATTTCTTCTTGAAGATTCTTTCCAGGAGAATTTTTTTCGCCCCACTTGGGGAGGAGTCGGCACATTATCCCCGATAGGAGAGCAAGACCTTCGAACTCCCCACTGGTGCCATTCTTGTTTATAAGCCATGAAAAGGACATCAATTTATGTAATTTGTGAGGTACTCTTTGCAAAGAATTCCAAGAAAATCGAATTTCAGAAACTCAGGTATATTTATATACTCCATGCGTTTTACTTTTTCTGCATACCCCCAGAAGTCTATTCATATTCACTTCTTTGCGTAAACACGAGGTCTTTAGAGCAAAGGTGGTAGGCTAAAATAATTTTTTTTGGCAAAAAACTAAGTTTTTTGAGGTATAATTATTAGTTAATTTAAAACACCAGCTACCCCAAGTGCTCGTAGATTAGTAATCAAAATAACCTCATCAAAATAACTATCAGTGAACACCCCCTTCACATTTTTCATTGTTTTTAATTGACTATATTGCAGTTCAATAAATTTGATTATTATTTGATTTTAAAGGCTGAACAGAACAAATGTGCGATAGAACGACAATTTGGGATTTTGTTCGTTATCACTGACCAATAATGACGTCATAAAAATAATGGCCAAGTGATAAATTGCTTAAAGAAAGTCAGGGTATTTATGCCCGGGTTTGAAGCAATATAAGAATAAATACGAGACAGAACTTTTAATTTTGAACAGTGGGCGACTATGAGAACGACATACGAGCGGGCAACTCTTTCTTCGAATTTTAGCGTTGCATCGGTAGGAAAGCATTTGACACTTGACGACAAATTTTACGTGATTTTTTACGGAATCCCGCTTCGAACTTCAACCTCTTCGATTACCAAACAGAAATCTTACGATTTTAAATTTTTTTGTTCTACTCCTGTTATAATTTATTTTATATAGTATAATATTACCCATGATTTATTATTTAATATAGCTATTATATGCGGAAAATGAATTGCTATCCTATGAAAATGGGAGCCATTGCGAACAACTTAGCGCTATAAAAGCTTTTAAAATGTTTTAGAATAGAAGAATATATGAATATCCAAATCTGACTGCAAATGTACAACAACTTAAAGACATTGCTTTCTTTTCTTAACAAAGACATTAACGGCTGTGAAGGAACAGTCACTGAACATAACCACCTTCCTAACATAAAGGTCAAGGCACCAGTAATCATTGCAAGTAAGCACATCGCAGAGAAGCAGATTCACTAACGTTTTACACATATACATGGCGAAGACTAATTTATAGCCATGGAGAGAGCCTTTCAAATGAAGATGATGGCTTTAAATCTACTCGGTGAATGGTTTCGTAGCAGTGGCTGAATAGAAATACTTGCACAGTTCTTTGCGGGTGAAATACAGTCATGTTTGGCATCTTCACATATTAAAAGAACTAGATAGTTTATAAAGTAAATGTTGTGTTATTGTATTGCTTTCCATACCAAATATACAAGAAATGTTGAGGAAAAACATTCGACAATGAAAAAAAGTGGTGAAACAAAATGGATTTAAAACGGAAAACGGTTGTGGAATAATATAATCAAGTTCATTCAGTTAGAGTCATATTCAGTTAGAGTTTAGTGTCAAAAAGAGTTAATAGAAGAATTTATAGTTCTGTTCAAGATTATATATCCATACTAAAAACTGAAAAATTACTAATTTTTTTTCAGTAAATAAAATAAAAGAACAAGAAGTTTAAATTTATGCCTTTTTTTGCTTTCTTTTTGATATATAACACAACAATATTTAAATGAGGATTAATTTAGTAAAAATTAAGAGACATAAATTAATTGCATTGAAAAAAATAAAATTACTCTCTCAAGATGATTAATAAGAGAAGAAATGCACCATGAGAATAATAATCTAAGAAACCTATCCACCCAAGTGAAAAATATCCCTCATCAAAAGTAATGAGCATCACTGGAATTAATTTTTAAGACAACCGGAAAAAGGATGACATTGATGTTGTTGGTGCTGCTTACTCTCCTTGGATTGAACTCAGATTCAAATCAAGTAAAAGATTGGGGAAAAAGGGTTGCAGTAGCTTCTTAGGGTAAGGACCCCTGAGCACCCGAGGGCAGAAGTCTGACTTTGGCTCGAATGACGATGACACTCACACTCGTTTTCATAATACCTTTTTACAGAGGGGGAGAGCTCTTTCACACACCTCACACACAGAGCACAGGGTAGTGAACAACCATGCCCGAACCAGGACTCGAACCCGGGACGCTCAGATAACGGGGGAGACTCGCTACCCCTAGGCCAGGACGCCAGCGGATGGCATTTATTGTGAAACTATGTCATTTTTCAAAAATAAAAGTAAATGAAAAGGACTTTCACAGACCTGCTGAGAACATAACGCGGAATAGAACACGCTATTCTGTGCATTTGTCTTCGTCGGCTTTCTCCTTCTCACATTTAGTGATGTAAATCACTGCATCTTATGCGTTTTATTACGATTTCAGTGGAAAGGATGGGCGGAACGCAGCAGTTACGTTGTTTCAATCATGGGCTTTTGCCCACCATTGGTCAATCGGTACGGCACGGGATGGAGAAAGGACATGAAATGAAGGAAGTAGGTAGAGGGTTCTGATTTCTAACCAGCAACATTCAAAGACTGGAAGATTGGCGTACTTTCCAGGACGAATTCTTCTGCTTTTAATTCTACTGGCTATTGCAATTTTCCCTCACAGCGAAGTAAAAACGAGAGTTAACTTCATCAGAAAATCTCCTAACCTGTCTCTTCCCATAACATAGCAATCAGGTGCTACTGAGGTGTTCCCCTCTGGTTCATGAACTTTGCTCGATAAGCAAGAAAGAACAGGTGGGATCAGGCTCGCCATTACTCAGGTGCAAATTATTTTACACACACGCTTGTCCATTCCTTGTGCACACATTATCTGCCATTACTTGTACACCGCCACATGTACTGTACAATCAGTTCTAAAGGTTTGTTCAAAACTGGCACGACGTTGCACATGACTTGATGAATGTTAACAAAGTCAAAACTAGGAAAGTGTAAAATAATGTAACGAAAAAAAAATGTATGATTTTACATGACTTGTTTCCATTGACAATGTTCAGTTTTTAAATTAAAACTGAAATAAATAATTGAAAATGAAGAAATCTAAAAACATAGAGCGAGATACGCATCTTACTCTTATTTGTAAGTTGGATGCTTATCTTATTTTTTCCAAATATCTCTCGAAAACGGCAGCCGAAGAGGCAGACGAAAATTGACAACATATCTAGGCGTCTGAGCTTTCATATGTAAAGTTTTATTTGTTAAAAATCTTAAATCGATGAAGTTCTTCGTCGATTGCTTTGAAATTTAGAAGCAAGGTTGTCTTTCAATAAGCACGTGTTTTTATAGATCTATTAAGTAGACGCAACACTCTTGTTGCTGTTGCTACTTATCCCCTTTGGATTGAACTGCAATTCAAACCAAATAAGAGATCGGAGAAAGAGGGATGCAGTAGCTTTTGAGGGTAAGGACCCATGAGCACCCGATAGCAGAAGTCTGATTTTAGCTCATATGAAGATGGCATTCACACACTCGCTTGCACAACCCCTTTTTACAGAGGGCTCTTTCACAAACCTCATAGATAGAACACAGGTTAGAGACAACCATGCCCAAACCAGGACTCGAACCCGAGACGCCCAGAACATGGGGAAGACGCGCTATTCCTAGGTCAGGATGTCGGCAATTCGAGTCCTTTCAACGAGACAAAAGGAGCGAACCGACGGACAACACGGCGTATTCAAACAAATCAGACCATTCCAATCAAGATGTATGCTTCTTTATCGCATGCTGTTGGTTCCAACATCTTTCCGGTAATAGAAAATTGTCAGCGACGATACACATACCACTTTCAGCAGTTCCAATTTATTGGGTACGACCGACACAGAGATGTGTCCATTAATGACGCATGGACATGTCACATCTAAATCAAATTCATTCATTGTTTGTAATCATATTGAAAGACAGCGCTCTCCATCGTCAGAAGGATTATAGGATGAATAGAACTGAGCAACAGCGATGCGTTGTTCTAGTATAAGTATAGATATGACAGCTAGTCTATATCTATACTTGTAATGTGTTGGCGCTCTCTAGGCTACACCGCTTCACTTACAGCTACCAAATTTGGCACATAATACCTTGCAGGTCAGAAATCTATACTTCGAAGCTATTTTTTTTGAATTTTTTATTATAATTTTAATTTATTGAAAATTAAGCGAAATATCGGTGTATTTTGCATATAACTTTTGAAAAAATTACAGCAGAAAAATGATTTTTACATTAAGTTATAGTTCAAAAAATTATCTTTAATGATATCGAAATTTTAACCTACAAATTAAATTTCTATTTTTAATGAATTTTTTAAAAAAATATTTTAATCATATTTTTTAGCAATTTATTTCGCGCAAAATAAAAATAAAATTTAATCTGCATGAAACGTGCATGGGAAAAATTAGTTTTCATCAGCGCGTTGCAATCATATTGACATAAGCTCTAATTAGAAAATAAGTTAACTGTTACGGAAATTAAATCAAGAAATTGTAATATTCAGCACATGTATGTATGAAATGAAGTAAATATAAAATTTGATATTGTCTAAAACATAAATGCCAAAATTTTTCTATGATCTTTTACAACTTTTACATTAGTAATTCAATTAATTTTATTTAAGGCAAACATGGTTTAATATATATCCTTTCCAATCAGGGCCTAACGTCTAATTTGTAAATCATTAATACTAGAAGTACATGTGTTAAAATGGTCTAAATGAAGTAAATAATTATATTTTATGTAACTTGAGTCAATTAATGCTCTAATAAATTACGAATGCTTAGCTTTTATTTAGATCCTCTTTAAGCGGTATGAGATG
>JAPMOR010117414.1:32681-54284 GCA_026543865.1 Argiope aurantia
TTGAAGGGCAAAAAAACAAAAAGAAGCACCCTCGTTCCAAAACTCCCAATTCGACTGAGCAATTACAATGGAACGATTCAGCAACCATTTGCTTTAATGCTTCTAAAGAAGCAATTGCTAAAGCAACGCTTTTGAGGCATCCCATACCTGGTGCTCAATTAAGCTTGTGGGTAGATGCTTCAAACGCAGCTGTTGGCGGCTCCTTAATGCAACTGTCGAATAATCAGTGGGAACCAATAGCATTTTATTCTTCAAAATTGAGTAAATCTCAAAAGAATTGGTCTACTTATGACCGTGAACTATTTGCTATTTATTCCTCTGTCAAAAATTTCCGACATATGCTTGAAGGTAGAACTTTGTCATTTACACTGACCAGAAACCTTTAACATATGCCTTCCATCAAAATACAGAAAAATGTAGTCCTCGCTAGTTACGCCATTTGGATTTCATATCCCAATTTTCTACTGATATTAGATACACAAAAGACTCTGAAAATACTGTTGCAGATGCACTATCACGAATTGAAATAGATGAAATATGCCCTACTGTAATTAATTTTAAGGAATTCGCTTCTGCTCAATCAACTGATGAGGAACTACAACAACTTTTAAAGTCCAATAATTCACCCTTAAGAATTGAGGAACAGTATTTCCCTCTTGAGGACGTTCATCTGTACTGTGATGTATCTCAAAAACAACCCCAACCTTTTGTTCCTAAAAACATGCGGTAACTAGTTTTTAAAACACTCCATTTTTTCTCTCACCCAGGAATTGCAGCCTCAATCGAATTAATCTCTAAGCGATTCGTATGGCCTGGCATGCGCAAAGATATAAAATCTATGGTTTGCAGCTGTGTTAAATGCCAACGAGCTAAAGTGACGCGGCATACAAAATATTCCATTGGCACATTTTCCCTACCAGATGCCCGCTTTTCACACATACATATAGATTTTATAGGTCCTCTCCCTTCTTCCGAAGGCAATCAATATTGCATGACCATCATTGACAGATTTACTAGATGGCCTGAAGTAATCCCAACGCCTGATATGACAACGGAAACAACGGCTCGTGCCTTGGTGAATGGTTGGATTTCCAGATTTGGATGTCCAGTCACAATTACAACTGACCAAGGTACAAATTTCCAATCGAATCTGTTCAGAGAACTCACTCGCATGTTGGGCTGCAATAGAATTCGCAGCGCTTCCTATCATCCTCAGGCGAACGGGATAATTGAAAGACTTCATAGGCATCTTAAAAGTGCTCTTAAGGCACATAACAACAGGAAATGGACCGAAATACTCCCAATAGTGCTGTTAGGTTTGCGCTCAGCCCTTAAGGAAAATATTAAAGCTACCTGCGCACAACTTGTTTATGGCACTACCTTACGATTACCCTCTTATCTTGTGACAAGCGGTTCTATAAATCAAACCAATAACCCTACTTATGTGACTAATTTAATAAACACAATGAGGTCTTTGAATCCTGTTTCCACTGCCCTTCATGGCACCCCAAAAGTTTATGTCAATCCCTCACTGAAAAATTGTTCGCATATTTTCTTAAGATCAGATAAGGTTAATCCTCCACTGACACCACCTTATACTGGACCCCACTTGGGTATTAGCAGAAATGATAAAAATTTCATTATTGATTTAAATGGAAAGCATAGTACAGTGTCAATTGATCGAGTAAAACCTGCTTATCTACTCGCAGACGACACTGATCAACCAGAACCTTCTCAATCTCAACCAATCCTTGAGAAGTCTACTGTTCCACCAAAACCTACTAAACCGTCCACTATAACTAGATACGGCTGTACAGTCAGATTTCCTAAGCATCTAGTTACTGATTATATTGTATATATGCAACCTGTATTTTATTATTATATATTTTTATATATTCATGTGAATTTTGTTCTCAATATTCTTGCATATATTATTCTAAATACATTGCATATATTATTTTTATTCATTTTGCATATTCTACACATATCTCTAAATTGTACCTATGTCAATGTCGCGATGTTTATAATTGTTTTTCATGCACCACATTGGCATTGTATCCTAGTTTGTATATACTGTATATATGTTATCACGACTTTGTCACTGAGGGCATACTCTGTAGTGATCGTTCTAATTCTCTCGGAGAAGTGTGATGTGCGTTTCATCTCCATTAATCATAAAATAGCCAAAACTGAATTTCAGCGGATGATCCTTGCTCATCCCAATACCGCATCACTCTGCTCTGTGAATAATATTTAATAAAATATTCTTCGGTCACCAATATTTTAAATAAAAAGAGTTGAACTCCAGTTAACTAAATCAGTCACCAAGACTGACTAATGAAAATTTGAATACCATTATTCAATAGTAACGGGCGAATTTTAGATCACTTCATCTACCGTCTCAAAGATGATACTCCAATCAACGCGCAGGATTTCTCAAGACTGATTAGCCTAAGATTATGAAAATGTTTATTGTTCTAAACTATTCTATTCAGACCTTCATAAATCTATCGGATTTGATAGTAAAAGATAGAAACGTTGAATAATTCTTCATATGTTACATTAGTTATGAAAATTATTCTGTAGTACACATAAGACTTAAATGCTGAACTACTATGTTTTTAATACTCATTTTTTAAAAAATAGTTGTATTGGTTTCAGCAAAAAATGTTTTATTTTATTTTAATTGAAGTTTAATAATTTCTACTTTAATTTAAAATTGAAATTTTATGGGAGCTGACAGAACATTAGAGGGATACATAAAGCATTATGGTTTAAGGCCTTTATAATAGTATAAATTATGTCACTATCAAAATTTGAAGCTTAAAAATATTTGATGAAGAAGCTATTAAAAGACGAGTAACATAAAAGATTTAATTGAAAATTTTAACGAGGATTAAGATTGGCGAACAGGCTTCTTCTTCGGTCGCCAAAGACTGCTGCTAAGAAATAAAAATTGGTGAAATAGGTGTTGCGAATGAAATTCTATAGGAAAAACAACCAAACAAAAAACACGATAATGTGTAGTGAAATAATGTTCTTGTGATTTCAAAAATTGGACTCTTGGAAGATAGGCGAGTATTGATGACTGATTTAGGTGTCTTTAAATTTCATATGAAAGAAAAAAATTGAAGAAATCCGTGCAGTGGTTTTAGTTCGGAAATTGGTTCTTTGGTTTTGCCATTAATTTAAATAAATAAACATGGGTCGGACAGCAGGTCAGTGGAGGCAGTTATTTAGAATTCCGCTTCCAACCCAAATATCACTTTGGATTCTTTTGAGATTAATACCTGATTTCAGTTTGTTCAGAACTTTAACACATGAAGAAGTGAATGAAAAATCGATAGCAAAATTCTGTCTATATAAGTATGAAAATGCGAATTTAAATAAAAGGAAAAACGGAAAGTGGGCTTGAATTTAAGCTTTATCTAGCCATTATGAAGAAATCTTTTAATTTGAAGCAATAGGTAAGCTAGTCGCTCATTATAGGTTTTCTTTCATTTTAATATCTTGATTTTTAATGATAAATAATTCAGATGTTCTTCAGTGAAAATAGCAATAATCAAAAAGTGGGAAGAATTTGGCATCCTAATCACTCAAATTCCAACATTTAAAGGAATCATGGAGAAGTAAAAATCCCTATTAAAAGCACATTTTCATTCATGCACTAAAAAAGAAACTTTTTCCTCATACTATTATTTAGTCTTTAATTTAATGGACGTTTAAAATGACCCATCTCCCACTTTTATTCACTGTAAAGTGGCGCTACTCTAATAGAATGAAAACTTAATCGTTTACCGATAATTTAATTCTGAAAATATCAAAGTACTGCACAGCTTTTGTAAATGCACAAGCGCACTAAATTTTAAAATTCTAGCATATTAATAACTGAGTTAAGCTAATCTCAATTAAAAACTTTGATCTTGACAGACATGAAACATTTAGTTAAATAAAAGTTCCAACGAAACCAATTGCTCGAACGAAACATTTATCGCGAACTTATTCCAATTATTATAAAATATAAATATACGGAACAATTCACATTTGCTCATGGATATTCCCAAAAGGACAAATTTAAATAAAGACCAGACGAAAAAAAAAGTCATCTTTGTCAGTCTTGCCACAAAATTCCTCAGAATATTTCCCCCCATTAATGAATAGCTCATTAGAGTTTGCTTCGCTTTCAAATAACGAGGCATTGATTTGAAGAGGTTTGCTACGTTTCCTCAAGTTTCCGGTCGCGTGTCCGCGCATGCGCCGGCAAAGAGGAGGGAGGGGGTTGGGGAGGATTACAATGGCTCGTGTATCTTCACACCCACGTCTAACTCTTCACAAAGGTTAGAGTTCGGCGACATCTAAATTGCGCAGGCTCCCTTCAAAACGCATTTGATGAGGATTTTAGAAAGAATGTACAATGTGTTTAGGTCAATATTGTAGAAAGGTTTCCTTATGACGATCCATTTTCTTCTTTCACCTTATCAGGTGTAGGAAGTCGAAAGCTATTTCGAGCCACCGCTGAGTCTATATGTTTTTCGGTCCGTTTGTGAGCACAATAACAAGGAGTTAGACACGTGAAATTTAATATTTGGCCTTTATTCCTAACTTTTGTGTCTGAATCAAACTTTGGATCGAAATAATAAAGGAAAGTTTTATCTGTCTGCCAGGAGACGAAACCAGGGGGGGGGGAGCAGTCGTCAGTGACCGTTCCGTCAGTAACATTTTTTTCCAATTTGGAAGGAAACTGTGAAAGGCTGAGTATCAAAGAATCTAAACTCCATTTCAGCCGGCGTCCTGGTCTAGGGGTAGCTCGCCTTCCCCGTGATCTGGGCGTCCCAGGTTCGAGTCCTAGTTCGGGCATGGTTGTTCTTTACCTTGTGTTTTATCTGCGAGATGTGAGAAAGAGCCCCCCCCCCCATAAAATGGGGTTGTGCAAGTGAGTGCGTGAGTGTCATCTTCATATGAGCTAAAATCGGATTTTTGGCCTCGGGTGCTCAGAAGCTACTGCAACCCTCTTTCCCCTATCTCTTACTTGGTTTGAACTGGAGTTCAACCAAGGGGGATAAGAAACAACAACAACTCCATTTCACAATTATTAAACAAGCAAAATAAGACAAAGATTTATGAGAGACATGCGCTTTATTTGTTGAGCATTCAGACAGCCGCCACTGCATTGGGTAAAGAACCGAAAAAACGTCAAATAAATTAACTTTTAAATCTCATTTTTCTGATTCGACTCAGAAAATTTGGATACAATTTCATCCTTTCTTTCGATCATCTGACATCAAAAATTATTAGGGAAAATACGAGTATCTAGATTTGACAGAAATGAGGGGTCAGCCAATGCAAGTGCCTGTTTTTTCCCTTTCAAGCTTTATTGAACATTTTAACAAGTGGCAATATTTATTCTTTTCTTTTTAGTAATAAATTTGTACAGTTTCTAAAATTATTATATTTTATTTCAGTATGATAACTCCTCGATTAAATTCTATTGATGGTTTAAATCAATCTTGTGAAAATATAGGCAACTATCTGCGGTCTCCACTCTTACAAGACAGGTATGTTAAGAAGTCTTTCTTTGTTGCAATGAAATGTGAATTCAAATTGAAGCAAGGGTTTGATTTGATTTGATTTGTTTGGGGTTTTCTGGCACAAGAGCCATGATGTTGACCATGCTGCTCCAAACAATATGCGAAATTATATCATTTTCAAACAGTCATATGAAGCAATAGAGTAAGTAAAACGTGAAAATAAAATTAAAATTATGTCATTGTAAAATAATTGTAATTATTGAAAAATAACTGAATAAATTTGTAATTTAATTCATTAGGCAACAATTATAACACTAAAAATATTGC
Organism: Argiope aurantia; assembly: GCA_026543865.1. Lineage (NCBI taxonomy): Eukaryota > Metazoa > Arthropoda > Arachnida > Araneae > Araneidae > Argiope > Argiope aurantia. The sequence continues at coordinate 38,537 of JAPMOR010117414.1, forward strand.
CAAGGACAGAAAACAATTTTTAGAGCCAAACGGATTTATTTCAAAATGTTAAAACTAAAACGTTCCCACTCTAGTCTCAAAAATAAATATGATAAAATATATTTAAAGGAGACTTGAATCATCCTCCGATTTTTATGCCATGCAAAAAATTATGGAATATTCTAAAACGGAGAGTTTTAGACAACGTTGCCAGTGAATGCCTTTTTTTGCTTTAAGAAAATTAATTAAAGAAGTAGAAAATTTTGGTTCACATACATCTAATTTTGCAATTTCAAAATAATTACTTTCAAATGAGGCAAAATTACGTGCTGTAATTAGATGACCAAAAGTAATTATATACGATATGGTAGCTAATCATATGCAGTAAAATGATTTATCTACATTAAATTTATTATAGGCTTTCATACTTAAAATATTCAGATTCCATATAATGTGCACGAAATTGGAAAAGAAACTTAATTTTTCTTTTGTAGATTACTTCTCGACACAATTATATTATTCCAAATGTTAATGGCCTATCAACAAAAAAGTCTTAATGAACCGATGATTAATTACTATTGAGAGAAGGTATTTACACAGATTCCACTGAGAGAAATTAACATTCAAACAAACAATAACTCGCAGAAAAGAGTTAAGCAGAAGTGTTTAAAACTGAAAGATAGGCGAGTAGAAATTCAAGAACTGATAACTTGTCTTCGAATAAAAAGTAATCTTTTGAGTCCATATGTACTCATATAAATAAAAAAAATAATGGGAAATCTATTTTTAAATATCGCATTTTTCCCACATGCCTTTTACTTATAATTCTTTAAACAGCATTTTAAGAGACATTTTTTGATTAAAATTTTTATTCCTATTTAAAAATAATTAATCAACTTTTTTTTGGCAAAATATCAAAACAAAAATCAACTCATGAAACACTAATTAGCTTTTCAATAAGAAATATATTGTGATTTTTCTGTTTTAAAATATATTTTTTTTCGACGATCTGCTTAAAAAGGTATTCCCTCCCCCTCCCGAGAATTAGTAAATTCCAAAATGGATGTCCTCCATTTGAAGATTAATAACAGTTGATAACATTCAACACTTCCTTCGTTACCGAGATTACTGCATTCAGGGCAAAGAGCTTGTTTCCATTCTCGTCCTGCCTCATTTTATTTGATGCAATGCTCAAAAGGGAGGGCTTCCCCTGTTTTTGATCTTAACAAGAGAAATAGGTGTTATAAGCAGAAGGTAAGATGGAAAATAATTCTTCTTGCAGTCTGACATTTCAACGGTGACATCACCAGAATACACCAGTTTCCAGAAAATTATTGCTTCCCTCATGAAAAGCGAGCATTTGGTGGTGGGGGGAGGAGGAGGGAAAAGACTTTTCGTGAATGATACAGCTTGCTTTTTCAAAAAAAAAAAAAAAAAAAAAAAAAAAAAATGTAAAATAGTTCACCTTTTTTTCACTTTTTTATACAATGCATTTCTCATTTTAAATGCTATTTATTTAGAATCTTCAGTTTTTTTTTGGAATATATTAAAATTAATTGAATACGTTTTAAAATAAATATATGTATAAGTGTTTATGTATATAAGAGTTATAAGTAAATAAAAGTGATCCAAATGTTTATTTAATTTAATTGTTTCATACTGGAATTAACAACCATTTGTGTATAATTATGAAAAAGTCTGTGATTAAGTGATTATAGTTTTTAATTTTTATCTTTTTGGCCAACTATATGGTATTGAAATTTTGCGCCAACTCAGGTGTCATCCTCGTCATCTCCTCACGGTTCAAAATGACGAGGTCCGTCCCAAAATAGCCCTAGTGTTGCTTTAAAAACGGGACGTTAATATCACTAAATTAAACTATCATTGCTTGTCATTCCGTGCTCCGTCATCATGCAAATAGTTCAATATTAATTATAATTGAATTAGTTACTTAACACATAATTATTTTCAATTAAATACACAATTGATTATTATGCTAAAATAATTATATAAAATTAATTATTACGTTATCTCTAAGTTCTTTCAGAGCTAATTTAGAAGAATTCTGCTAATCTCCGTTTGGAGATATTTTGTTCCGCTTTTCTGCCCGAGTATTGTTTGACAACGAATTCTAAAACCCTAAGCGCTTTTGCGCATGCGTTAGGATGGGTTTAATTCGTCACAATAGGGCTGAGACGGAAAATGAAAGGAGGGGATGTTTGCATTTAATTACAAAATAAACTCGGATGACTCGCAGACTGAATTAAAATAATACGATCAGAAACGACACGATACGATACTCCCATACACGTGACAAAAAATTGAACAATAAGTATCTAATAGGGCGAAAATGAAGGTCAAAGAATGACGTAGAATTCTGGAAATGCGCTCAACATTTCGCGTCTCTCTCCTTAATGAGATCGAATCGTCGAAAAGGGGTCGTCTCTGAATACTGAAACGAATAGTACAAGTGACTCAATGATGACTCGAACATGAAGTCTTTACCAAAGTTTACGGGGAAAAACAAGCATTCCCAAGTGTCACTTTGAAATATTTAAGTGTTTAAAAATATTTTACTTGTTTTTTCGGCATAAAAATATTAGATTAGCAATATCATTTTATTATTTCAGAATATTACTATATTATAAGGATTTTTAATTTTATTCTAAACACTCTCATCAAAGGATTAAAAAATTCAATTGCAGTAATAAAATCAGTGTAAAAGCACTCGGAAAAGATATTGAATTGAAAGATGCTTGTAGACTGAAGATTCACTGTAAACCGCGTTATGGGAATCCACGATGAAAAATATAAATCGTTAAAGTCGACCTACCGGTAATTGTTAGACCTAGAGTATCTAGGACATAGAGGACTAAAAATTCGTCATATCTATACATTTTTTTGCAGTAAAGAAATTTCTTCCGTTTTATTCGGAAATGTGTTCCATCCAATACTAAATTCGAATAAGGGCAGAGTCCAGGCACAAGTCTTAAGAATTCTATCCGCTGCTCATTGGTTTCGGCATCTTTTTTGCAATCTCGCATTTTATATTTGAGGTTACTTTATCTGATATAAATATGTTATCATCTTTTCAAGTAACAAGAACTAATAGACATTTAAACTCTTGAATTTTTATAAATTTATTTTCCAGTTAAAACCAGGGAAAACATATCAGAAGTTTTGTTATAAATTTTTGCGATTTTTAATTTCTATTAACGATGATGTATTGTTACTAAAAACTCCTTCCTCCTAAAAAATGGCAAAAATATATTAATGAATACGAAGAAAAAGCTTCTAGTACACAAGGTAACCAATAGTAAACTCTAATTTGCTAGAAACACGTGCAATAGGAAAAACGCTTTAACTAAAGTAAAGATTTGTGCTGTATGTTGTTTGAACCAATAAGCGTAGTTGAGATAATTGTGAAATCTAAATTTGTATATAATTCGCAGGTCTTGTCAATCATATACAGTATAATATTTCTATCTTCTAACACTTTAAGCAAAAAATCTACTTCTTTATAACCAAAATTGATGCATTTTTGAATTTTATTATTTTAGATCATTTAACAGTCGGCTCGAGGGAGTGCCACGCACTGATTCGCGAGGCATGCATTAAAATACTTTTTATAACTCGGCCAGTTTTCAATGTAGAATTTCGGGATTTGACTAAAGTTTATCAGTCAGTAATATTTGACTGTAAGTCAGAAGTATTTGACTAAATTGATCGAGTGAACCTGCGGATTACATACACATTTATATTTCGTAATTCTTTCTGAAATACATTTATTGACTCAATCAACATAAAAAATAATGTTTGCGCCATTTAGAATATTTTTTCATCAGGAAGTATGTGTCGGAAAAGAAGCTCAACAGACACTTTGTAAAAAAACTCGATAGTTCAAAACCGCTCGAGCTAAAAATTCGCATTTGTTATTAACTTTGATTTGCAACAAACTTTGAACGAAACCCATCAACGAGAAATCTGTCTCTTCAGTTACACGCATGAGTATTTCAAATGCAATGATCTATGCGGGAATGGTTTTGCAACTAGATGTCGGTCAGGTCTATTAAGGCGCTCACTGTCTATCAATATATAAGTCCCATCACTGACTCTCCAACCCGTTCGAAGGCACACGGATAATAAATACTGAATGATCGGACCGCCGCAACAGAAACATTGGAACTGTGTTTGAGTCTTAAGGACCATCACCGGCGACGGTACAACCCTTCCCGAAGGAAGCACGTCCCATCATCTATGGGAGGAGCCAGACCCCCACCTATTTATGTACGAGTACACTCCAGGGTGGCGAGATCTGTCCACCATGCCGAAAGCATATCACCCTCATTTCGAGGCGTCCTCGGGGAGTTTCTATCAATATGTATGTTTGTACGCATGTAAAAAGATAAATCCATGGATTTTATCATACGGTCTTTATACCGAAATAGATGATGTGTCAAAATTTGCAACTATGCGTTTTCAACTATGACGAAATTAAATTCGAATCCCAGCTATGTTAGGAAAGCACCGGTGGTGATCAGCTGGTTAATCGGGTATTAATAGTCACTAAATTATTAATTAAATATTTTATGTAACATTTTTAATGGCTTTTTCAGCAAAATATTTTTAAGTTTCATTTGAATTTACGCCTACTGTTCATTTTGGCATGCAATTCTTTTATATTCTGTCAGATCCTCTAAAAAAATGGATATAAATCCCTCCGAGGATCAAAATCCATCGTCAAATACATATTACACATATAGACAAAATTATTTCCGAGCAGGTTTCTTGCTGCTGTACAATAAAGTCAAGGGTAAGCAAGCAATAAACCGACCAAGTCAGAGAACATGCGGGTAATTTGATAGGGTCGCTGATGAGGAACCCCACCTAGCACGAAGGAACAAACAACATTTGATGACATCGGACATTTGCAAACAACAAAGAACCCTCTAGAGAAACTCATATTGGTACAGAAAAAAAGAATAAAAACATATTACATTTTACATTACATATTAAATTTTGATACATTAAAAATGCATGAAATACATTAAATGTACATTAACTTTTTACCTTAGGTGAGAACTAAAGTCAAGAGCTTTGACAAAATGCCCCAAATAGAAGATTTAATGGCTGGAATTTTTATGAGTTCTTCGACGTCAAGAGATCCAATTTCTTGGAGATCTGAGTCTGTGTTCTCGCCATAGTGCACAGGCTTTGATAAAGTGATTTATAGAACCTTCTTCGGTGTCACACTGACAAATCGAACTTTTGTCAAAGAAACGCCTTTGATGTACAGAAAACACACCATGTCTAGTGAGTACTTGGTTAATATAAAAATCACCCTCAATTCGGTTAAGAGAATCGCTTTTAAAATGTTGATAGGTTTGATGGTATGTCAAGGGTATTCAGTACTTAAAGCGAAATTTGATGCCTCCTTTTCAATCTGCTTGAACGAGTAAATTAATGACAAATTTAGGTTCCCAAGCAGTGTTTTAAATGTCGACGTCAAAACTCTTATCACGATTTGCATCCAAGATTCATGCAATCATTCATCATCTCTGATGTTTCTGGAAAACAGCAATGATTGCAAAGAAATGCAATTATCCCCCTCTCAAAGTGCGCAATCTGAATTCACGAATGTTTCTCCGCCGCCCATTCGACTCGGGAGATTCCAGTGCAGTTAATTGAACGAAAGTCCCCGGAATGAGCTTCATACTTGCAAGTATTTCTATCCTGCTCAACATCTACGTAAGCATTTCACAGAGGCGGCATTCATGAGATGACTCGTTGAAGTGTGAGGAATTTGTAATTTAACATTCTTGAGCTCATGGAATGTAAAACTGCCACTACTTCCGCTTTGGAGTTTTAATGAAATCTTATTAAAATAATGCATCATTCACATGAGCTTTTGTAAGGTGGTTTGATGAAAAAACTAAAAAGTGTTTCATAGTACCCAAAAGCGAATGAGTGGAGAATTTATCAAGAGAGATTTAAATTATGGCACCCCACAGTTTAAAATTTTGGAACAAAATGATTTCATACATTAAGCATAAGAAATAAAATAATATTTTGTGTGATTTTAGCTATTTTAATATTGTTTTAAAGTTTTAAATTTTCTTAATATAAAATCGGTTGCAGATAACCATCTATATATAATTATTTTAAAATCTATTTTTTTTTAAATTCCAAAATATTTTTCTTAGAATGTGTTATTAAGTAAGCGTATTAGACAATATAAATAATTTAATGTTATTTTGAAATTAAAAAACTTAGAATTTATAAATACTCTATCCAAAATTATAGTGTATTATATATATATATCTTCAATCATTTGGTTGCGTTTAAATTTCAATACGCAAGCTATAAAATGCATCCTAGAAGAATTTCTTTTTACATATTTCGCTTCAATTCTTTAAAAAATAGTTATAAGAAAAACAATCAATTAAAATCACAAATAATCAGCTAGATTCCCAAGGAGTTTTGAATGAGAAAATCATGCTACAAAAATTAAAATTCATGGCAGGGTATATTATTTTTTAAAAATATGTCCGTAGAAAACAATGAGTGGCTCTGACGAGTGAGTGGCTGACTTCCGAGTTCAAAGATCTGTTGAGAGGGAGAAAAATATGAAAGTGAAGCGAAAAGATAACACATAAGATTGCGATGCTTATTGCTCCTCACTTCTCAAAATAGACTCTTCTGATATCACACAATACTTACGTCACACTCGTCAATTCAAGAGAGCTAGTTTAATTTTTTAAAAGGAAATATTCAGTTATGATCCAATCCTCACATGAAGGAAATGAAATTCTAATCAATTTTCTGCAAACTCTCGTATTTACTTTTCACTGTCATTAATGGTAAATAAAGGATAACTTAGGAGCGTTAAAAAACTTGCATAACAGAAGAGTTATTTCTCTCATTTTCTATTAAAATTTATTATCTGCATTTAGGCAATATCTTTTAAAAACATTTTAAAGTGGAAAATTCGTCAGTATATTAATTTAAATTACTAATATTTAATTTTTTTAAATAAAAAAATAAATCTTTTAAAAATAAAATTTTATACCGACGTAATTTAAAAAAATAATTCATTATTTCAGTTGGAATATTTTATATAAAACCAAAATAATAATCATATGGGAAATGAAGAAAAATAATCAATTTACAAAATAAAAATCCCTAAAAAGCAAAAATTTAATATTTTCATGATAACAATCGTAAGGAAGGTAATAAGTTGGATATCGGTAAAAGAAATCTTACAACATTTAACAATATTGAATTACACATGTTAAAACAAGTTGGAAATGATAAATAAAAACCAACGGAAAAAATCCCATACCTAAGGAACATTTGACAAACCTATTTATAAGAATCTTTGATAAATAAATAAATAAAATAATAATTTATTCACAATAAACGTTACGAAATATTTTGAATGAAAACTGATAACTTTCCAACTAGCTATTTAATGACTTTTCAATTAATAACATTGAGAAATAATATGGTTGTATTATGTATCTGAAATAGTATAATAATTAAATTAAAAATAGCGGTTCTTTAATAAATTATTATCATACAGAATAAACTCTTCATTTGTGATAAAAAATGTATCGTTTTTGTATTGAAAACCGATGTCATGAAAATCAATAGATTTATATGCATTTTTCATCCTTTTCCAAATTAAAATATGGAAAAGATATTAAAGATTAGTACTATTCTCATGAAATAATATTTTCTAAACATTTATTGAAAACCCTAGAGAGAAATTTCTAAACAAGGTAGGTGAATGAACACTCAGAAGGTCAATTAGGGATGTCAAGATAATTTTACAAAAGAGTAATTTGTTCTTTAAACCTGTTTTCTAGAGAGAGTTTTATATTTTTTGCACAAAATTATATAAAAAATAATTCAAGGATTAATCCGATTCTCATTAATCTTTTTGGACAAAGGTATGATATTGAAATCATTAAATTTCAAGTCAAAAGTAATTCTAAATCTTATTCTCTCTTTTTTTAAAAGAAACGACTACTGATTTCGGAAATATAGACATGAAACTACACTCACCAAGCTCGTCAATGATGGGGGCCATTCTAAGAGTCAGTCCAACTAAAAGGAAGCTCAAGAGGATCAGCGAAAAAGCCACAACAACCACGGCCAGTCTGGCTCTTCTCGAATGCTCGAAATCTCTGCCCATCCCGCTACTTCTCTTATTGGAACTGTCCTCAGAATGCAGTCTTTGTCGTTTGCAACTACCCCCTCTGTGACACCTGTGAGTTTTTCTGTCACTGCTACTCCTAACCCTACTAGCACCAGTGACCACATCGATGGCGAACGATTTTTTCTTTCGTTTCTTTTTCTTCTTCTTTGGGGCAACCTCAGAAGTGTCCGGTTCCCTGGATGAAGGAGGTGTGGTCAGTAGTCTCGGGAATTCCTCCTCTCTAGTGAACCACAAAGGTCCTTTGTCCCCACCTTCGTAGTACTGATTTTCATATTGGCTGCTAAGGCAGCTGGAACTATGGCTTTTTGCAGAACATCTCGATTTACACTGACAGGGGATGTGCAAATGACAGGTGTCAGTTAGATAGTTCGCCTGCTTATTCGACATGATGATTTGTGTGGTATTCACACTGAAAGTTCTTTACCACAAAGTTTAAAAGTACTTCTTTCAACATCTTCACTCGTGCGAATATAGTTCTTAAATGCTATACGCACGACAATAAGTTTTTTTTTCCACTTTAGAGTTCAGAGCTAATCTAAGCTGAGATCTGTAAAAGTTCAACAGCCTTTTTCTTTAGATAGCTTAAAAAAATCTTTTTTTCGGGAAAAGGTTCTCAAATACAAGCCCGAGGTGCTCCTTTCTTTTAACAGCTTTTTGTCCTCATTTTCGAAGAACTGATAAGCTTCCCCTTTCAGTTGGGTTAAGTTCTGCTCCAGGCCGCGACACAGCTGATGCTTCCACGTTGCTTTCAAAAAGATTCGACAAGCACTTCTTCCCATGGTTCAGATTGTAAGGATCCATAAGTCATATATATATGTATATATATTCATGCGACAAGTAACAAGTTTCTGTTTTGAAAAATTCACAGATGGGAATTTCGAAGGAACATTGAAAAATATTCTGCATATAAAGTTTTTATGGTAAAATCTAAATATTTAGTGCGTTTCTTGTTATGGAAACTTCACGAATAGATTTTCGAGATTCAATAAAATGAGCATTTTATCACATTCGCGTTACTTCATTACTAGAATGAGATATTTCTGATATGTTAGCGAATTAGTAAACGAATGATAGTTTCAAAAATACTTTGAAAAATTGAGTGCATGTAGCTGCAGTTTCGGGATACCAGTTAATCTAGATAAAAAAATGATGGATAATAACTTAAATATTTTCAGGAAATATACTTTTAGTGACTTCTACAAATATGAAATTATCATTAGATGATCAGTAACTATTATAATCATTATATAACAACAATATTTACAGAGAAGACTGTAAAATGTTTGTGAATTTCAGAATTTATTGAAATACGATTGTTCATTAATTGATTTATAAAAGTTTCCTTATGAGCATCGAAAAAAAGTGTTCGACAATAAGAGTATTTAAGTAAATGATTGTCGAAATAAATTTAAACCCGTTTAAAAACAAATAGAAAATGACTAGTTGAAAATAATGGGATTCATTTTTTTCCCAAAACTATCCTAAGATTGTCGTGATGGTATCACTAAAAGATGAGGATATTTTATCATCTCGACGAGCAGGACATCAACAAATGCAGAAAAGCAACGTTCCAAATGAGAACTCGTGGAATTTCTTGAAAATAAGTAAAGTGAGCTTATTAGTACATTAATGTATTCTAAATAAATAAAATAATTATTATGAATTCATTATCCTCCAGGAAAATTCAACGATACTTGAACAGATACGTTTGAGCTCAAAATTTTAAATGCAATTTCTTTTATTCAAAGTTGATTCGATTTAATTAAATTTGGTGCATATTTAAATAAAATAAAACAATTTTATTTCATCGTTTTCAAAGTGATGAGCTTAAGAAATGTACAGTTCATCTGGCGTATAAGTGAATCCAATATTGGCCATCATCCCAGATAATGTGTTTTCAATTACTTCACAAATAGAATAACACACAAATGCTATCATTACATTAAAAATAATAATTGCTAGTACCATGCGAATAAAAAGATCCAACATTGTTGCTATTTACTGTTCTTAACTCAATAAGCACGGTAAGAATCCTTGGATGTTTCACTTTCAAAACAAAAATACCAACTGATTACATTACCAATACAACCAATTTGGTATCAAAAATTCATAAAAAGAATAATTCATTCATTTAATGTATCACTTTGACAAAGCAGATTCATTTACCCAGGCTTGCTCGGATTGCTGATCAACTCAAGCGATGGAAATTTTAAATAATGAAAATGTTACATTTTCAAAGCATCAAAGCCATATGGTTACTTGTGCTTCACAAAAATCTTCAAGTAATGTCTTTCAATATCGTTTTATCATTAAATATTCACTACACAATTGATAAGAACCAGGCCGTTGATAATCGTCAATGATTGGTCATATTCTTAAAGCAATGATATGAAATGGCCCCATTTCATTTATTGGAAAACTTTCCACTTCAGATATCAAAATTCCAGCGATTTCTCTTTCTTGTCAAACATTTAATACATCATTGAGAGACCAATCATACCACTCATCACCATCAATTCATAAATTCATCCATCCAAACGAGTGGATGACTGATCATCCACTCTTAGGGGAAAGAACTAAATATCGCCACATCTCGAGACCTTTTGATGTATGATATGTTTCCGTATCACCAGTTGCATTAATCACTCACTGCATCCACTCGTTCAACAAGTCTGTTTTCCGACTCAAAAATTGTAATAAATCACAATTTTTTTCACCGTAGAATAAAAGATTCTAGATGTCGTAGACGCAGGTGGTAAAAAGGATCCACAGCAAGGTAGATTTTACCTAATATAGCACAACCACAGTTAAAAACGGTACTATAATGTCGGCCAAAAACTAAAATATTGTATTCAGGAGCGTGGAAATATCCACCAGCGGATCCCTTGGCAAGACGATCCTTATCGATCTGCTCATGCGCCTCCGTGATGTGTGACGTCACTGTGTGGGATCAGCATCCCATTGGACTGCTGTAGAAAGGTAATCTTCTCATTCTTCTTACCACGGCTTGTTGTTGCCCCTGCCTCCCCTTTTCAGTATCCCGGATAGAATAAATGGGAATGGACAGAGCGACAACCGCATTGCTAGGCCTGACAACAAAAATAACTGAAATTTGCTTTTTTCTTTAAGAACGTGCCGAAAAGAATGGTTAGGGTTAATAGGAAACGAATGTGACACCAAAAAATTGCGCACTATTTTTTTTCCCATTATTAATGGAATTTGGAGTATTTTCGCAGGGTTATCATTTTATATTGATCAATCCACAATTTTTGCTGCTTTTTTGTTTCATTTTAGAGATACTTTTCTTTCTTTAATTTTTTATTGTTGTAAAATATAAGCAAAAATATGAGGGTTGGTAAACAATTCTTTTTTTTATTGACTATAAAATAAAACGTTCAAAATTCCAAAGATGCATTGAATGAATTTAAAATACAGAAATAAATAAGCAATAACAGAAATGTTAAATTTTTGTTTCAATAAAGGGATATAAAGCAAGGAAAGAAAATGTGGCTTAAAATTTTAAGTAAAAAAAGATCATTAAAAATTTGGATGAGAGCGCATCAACATAATTCTTCATAGTAAAAATCAAGAATGCGGTGGCAAAATGCAGTTTATGATGCAATGTCACAAATGAATAAAAAACATTGATTATTGATTCATGTGTGGAATCAAGCAGAAATTCAAATTCAAAAGAATCAATAACATTAAAAGCCCTATTTTAGATATTGGCTTTTTAACTTTTCCTTCAATTCTCTACGAAAAAAGCAAAAGCAAAAATTTCGAAAAACATGCATTTATTGTGACAGTATTTTATATTAAAAGTAGTTCTAAAGTTGAACTGCCTTAACTATTTTTCTACAATTTTAACAATTTTTTCCACAAATTAAACGGATAAAACTTTTCATATGGTCCTTGCCTAAAATATAATTTTCGAAGCTCGAGTATTGTAATGTTTGGGTATTAAATAGGGTTGGGCGATGATGAAACTTCATCATCGCGATATATTGTCCAACACATATCGATATTTTTCGATATATCGGGATATCATTATTTATTTATAGCATTTATAAGTTAAAAATAGCATCTCTTAACATATTGACTGATCAGAACGACTCCAAATAAAAGGAAGTTTTAATTTATTTAATAAAAATATTTGCTTTCTTTCGAATAAAAATAGAAAATTTTGTTAAAACCCCTTTAATAAAGTCTGTCAAAGCCAAAGCAATATCTTCACATTACAATTTATAACATTGCGCTTAAAACAAGTATTTTTATATATATTAGAATAAGACAATATTTATAGAAATATTAACAAAAATTCTGTATGAAGGAGAAAAAGAACGAAGAGCAACAAAAATAAACCCTAAAGGTAACCAAAACGAAATCGAAAACTCAAATTAGTTGTGAATATCGATTTATTGTATCGCGATTTATCATGAGCCGATAGGCGAAAACGGATTTTTTTTTAATACGAGTACGCTTGTGAAAATTTGAGCTGCGAATAAAACTGGGATTTTAATCTGAATGAATCCCTTTTACTTTATTTCTGAAGTTGAATATTTAATGATTAAACAAAAGACAGCTTACATCCTTCTGATAAGCGCAATTAGTTTTCCATAATGGTATCATTCAGTTAGGGAAGGGAAAACAGTTCATTCCAAAATAAAAAAAACAAAAACAAATGCTTCTATATATATTAGAATAAGACAATATTTATAGAAATAATAACAAACATTCTGAATGAAAGTGAAAAAGATCGAAGAGCAACAAAAATAAACCCAAAGCGAAATCGAAAATGCAAATTAATTGTGAATATCGATTTATTGTATCGCGATTTATCGAGAACTATTATTCATGATCACGATTTCGATAGATTAATATTTTTCGAAAACTGTCATGAAAAAAAAATCGATTTTTTTTGATAAATCGAAAATTGGAGCAGTCCTAATATTAAAATTATCAAAAGGTGGCTGTGATACATAGGACCAAAGAAAGAGCTGCACTAAAGGGATCAATGGCAAAAACGGCAAAAGCGTGGATTGTGCGGCTGCTGGATATGTCTTAGCCATTTCGATAATCATTTGTTTTCTTTGTAGTCTCTTACTGAAATACCATCAAATTATATGGAATATTAATTTGGTCAAGTCGATAACGGCTTTGCATCTATGCACTTGTTTAGTTGACTTCCATTTGGTTTGGTTTATTTTTATGGCTAAAAAGCCATTTTTAGTTATTCTGCATCGAACACATGATTTGTAAGAGATTATTCAAGTATTTAATAAGGCTAAAAAAAGCTAAAAGAAAAAATATCCCCCCCCCCACAAAATTGGAAATAGAAATTCAAACAAGATAATCAATTCCAATATCGTGTAAAAATAAATTTTGGCGAAGGATCTCTCCTAGTATCTTTTAATCTTAAGTTTTACAAAATCTATTTCATTTACATAGTTAAAACGTGGCAATCATATCAAAATATGTTGAATTGATTCTATAAAAATAAAACTATAATAATAACTTTCTTGCTCAGTAAGTGTCCTGGTGAAGAAGCTAGTCTTACAGATAAAAAGCAATATTTACAAAACTTATGACGAGTGAACGATTCGTGGCCTTAGTAACCATTTGGAACTCTGTAGATAACGCATTAAAATTGTTTGATGATACGAAAAAGTCATTTTCAATTCTAATTGAATGTTTCGCTGTTGCCCAGTCACTGAATCTAGCTTTGCGAAAGAAACCTCTCAAGAAAAAGCAGATGCACTTTCTGTAAGACTATCTATGTACTTTCTATATTGAAATTGTAAACTTACTAAAAAGTCTCGGAATGGAAGGTATATGTGAAAGATCTATCGACGGTAGTTGTAGAACTCTGGTCTCCAGGTTAAATCTGAAAACCGCAACAAGAAAATACTGGCATTGGACCAATTCCGGAGAAAAAAAAGTTAAATTCAGCATATTGATAATTTTAACAATAATTCGCTCCGCAAAATTCCGGAATTTTACTTTGCCAAGAAATTTTAACATATCATCTACAGAATTTCAAATAATCGTCGTTTCCCAAAGCCGTGGACCATTCATTCGGTGTTATTACTAGACCTTTGTAAACTATCTATTTTACCAGAAGACTTACTGCTCAGGAAAGCAATATTGCAAAATGATAATTACGTGAATGAAAGAATAAATTAGTATAAAAATAATAATAAAGAATAGGTTTAATTTAAATAAAATACTAAAAGAATATGTTCAATGGATAATAAAAGACAATGGCGACGTATATACGTAGGTGAAGGTTTCGAACGAGCTGGTAGACGACTTTAACTACAAGCTAGTTCGGCTTAATGACTGGTAAAAATAAAAATCTTTGTGAAACTATGCCTTAATAATTTCCTATCTATGTCTTAATACTAGCATTCAGTACTATTTCTGCTATTTATAATTTTTATTAATTTTTTTATTCTTTATTCATTTTTTTATTAAGTATTTCTTAAAGAATTTAAATAATAAAGATATATGTCAAACTTTAGAATTTTTGCTTGACTGTTATCTTACTTCATCTTGTAACTTGTGAAATCCTCACTGCAAAAAAGTGTTTTATATGGTAATTTCAAATACAAATACTTATCTTTTCAAGAACTTTAAAGTATAAATATTTTAGGGTATATAATTGAATTTTTATTGATTTTTAAATCGTCCTTGTTCGTGCAAGGTCAGGTGATGTTACTAAATCGTTTTCTTACTGATGAGAGAGATCTAGTTGCTTTTGACGGCCTACTGATTTGCCACAAATATTAGTTACATTTAATTTTATTTAAATCATATAAACATAACTTCATGTTTATCATTCCGGAAAATTACCAGACAGTTAAGTCGTTATTTTAATTATATTACATATACTCCACTGACTGTCACTGTACCTTTATAATGAAGATCAATCCCATAGCATCTGAGTATTAATAAAAACGTAAATGTCCGGCCAAAATCTATCTTTTAAATTTCACATTGTGCTTTCAATTTTGTTTTTATCCGTATACTACACAGATATTAAACAAAATCTTTGTTCTTCATCTTAAAACAACTGAAGAAAATCAGGTAATCAGACAGTTGAGGAAACAATGAAAACGGTTTGAACTTCAGACAAACCGTAACAAAGTAATCCATTGTTGGAAATTAAGCAAAACATATTTTTTTAAATTACCAAAATTTAAGAAATATTCACATGATTATTAAACTGGTATCATTAAAAAAGCAAATTGAAAAATTTCGAAACAGTATAAAATATTAATGTGATAATATTTTTGGAAATTATCATCGTAGAAAAACTCCAAAATTCGCTTCATTTTTAATTAATTAAAAATTTAAGAAAATTCGGACCGAGGTGCACATTTCCGCTCTCAGTAATATATTTGTGTCCAATTTGGCAGCGCTAAATCCAGCAATCGGGCATTTAGAGAACGAACGAACGCACGAACGCACGCACGCACACGCACACGCACACGCACGCACGCACACACACACACACACACACACACACACACACACACACACACACAC
>JAPMOR010117414.1:54294-95734 GCA_026543865.1 Argiope aurantia
CACACACACACACACACACACACACACACACACACACACACACACACTTTAATAATAAATTGCGTTTCCATTGGGATGTCCAGTTTTAAGACGATTTAGTATAATTGGCTCCTCCCGGCTTAAAACACAATGCCTGAAAGGTCTCATTTTTCTACAGTTTCTTTTTATTTAGTTAACCCCAAAACGTTATATTTCTTTCAGTCAATTTTTGGAATCTTGCAGGGCATCATCTAAAGGGGCAAAGTTTCAAGATTTCATTACAGTAGACGCTTCTATTGTGTATCTGAAATAATTGGTTTCTCAGGCACCATCAAGTTAAGTGTATGGATATTAAATGAACCGTTGCCAAGTGCATTGTTGTAAACTTAAAGAAGTTAGACAACTTGTAGCTTCATATTTGAGTTGCAAACATGTTTTAAAATATCAAATCAGTTTTTTAATATTTTCATAGTAAGGTTTTAGTTGTCATAAAATAATCATCCTATAATTGCATAAAGAACAGTGAATTAACAAATACAATTAACTGAATAAATATAGTGGGTGTATCTAAATATTGGAAAAAACACCCATAATTTATTAATGTTAATATATTTTTAAAATCTAAATATTATTCACAACCATTAAAATCTTCCATCTAGCTTATTTCCGATGCATTGCTTCTTTGTAATTTTTTACCAATGGGGAAAAAGACTATGAAAGTAACAACAAAAATCTCCCCTTAATACAATGCAATATTAATTATATGGATTGTTTTTAAATAATTCTGATGGATCATTTCTTTTTTTAATGATTATATATAGCTATTTTGCTTCTATCAGCCGTAAAGATCATGAAAGTAAATCAATGGTGATGCTATTAGTTAAGTCCTCTGGTTTATCTCGCTACGTCTCACAGGATTCTGAATCCATCAGCACCATCTGGTGAATAATTTGGCGCACAACAAAGATCGCCTGTACTTTAGCATATTGCGATAATGGTATTCTTTATATTCACTGGGTACAAGAAGGCATTTCGTCAAGTTTAAGCTTTTTATAAATTTAGTTTAGAGATTTTTAAAATAATAACTATATATTCAAACATTAGGTAAACGACATTGAGAAGATTTTGATTAAAGCGGCTGTATAAGGAAGGCTGAGGAAAGAGGGTATTTATATAAACGAAAGGAAGAAAAAGAATGAGAAATTTTGTTGAATTATAAAATTTAGATAGTAGCTAAAACAGTACTATTATATAAGATATCCATAAACCATTTTATTCACTTTGTCTACAGTTTTAACTGTTGGCATTATCTTGTCAAAAATATTAAATAATCAATTATCGCAAATATATTTTCCAACTTATTTTCCTCAGGTGATCAAAGCATTGGTTTTTATTAAGTTAAAGTTAGATTTTTAAATATTCAAATATGAATCAAATTCATACCAGTTCTCAGAATTAATGATGATGATGATGTCACGTCCGCGTTACAACGGAAAGAGAGGTGCAGTAGCTTCTAAGGGTAAAGGCCCCTGAGTACCCAAGGGCAGAAGTCTGACTTCTAGCTCATATGAAGATGACCATTTGGACACTCGCTTGCACAACCCCTTTTTAACGAGGGTCTCTTTCACACACTTCACAGATAGAACACAGGATCAAGAATAACCATGTCCGAACCAGGACTCGAACCCGAGACACCCAAATCACAGGGAAGACGAGCTATCCCTAGGCCAGGACGCCGTCAATTCTCAGAATTGATATATATATTATCGTTTCAATTTCTAATCTATTGTATTTGCGTCAGTTCGAAAATGATCGACAAAAAAGTACATGAATTGTATTAAAAATTTATACGTGTGATGATACGAAATAGGGTGAGCTACCTACAGGATGATCGGAAAAACTCACAAATGAACAATGTAAAAGAGTTGTCTCTCGGTTGTCTAGACGACGTGATGGTCAATTTGAAGAAAAGTATACAGTACAACATTCTGTACCACTGCTAAGGCACCCGAATGGAATAACAATAGTACTTATACAATCACTCTTCTGAATAGTTCAGAAGAAAAAAGATTTTATTAAAGATCGGTGTTAATATTATTGAGCCAATATTGAAGAAAATTCCAAATATTTGCTGAAGAAAACCAAGTAATTGATGCTCTATTTGGTTTATTTATCTGTTGAGAGAAACTAATTGCAAACTGAAATAATAGAAGGAATAAATATAAAAATGTTTATTATATAAATCTTCAGTTTTTGTTTCATCTTAGAGAAATGTGTCACATTTTATCTTTAATCCGAATTTTGTGATTTGATTTGTTAGTTAAACAAGTGCACACATCACTGCACGAAAAACAAAGCATCCATCTCAATTTTATAATATTTAGAGATGAAGAAAAAAATTTCTTTTGCGACTTATGGAGAATCATTTTTTTAACAATTAGTAAGGACATGAGACTAAATGTGAAAAAAGAATTTATCCGTCGAAATATATATCTTTGTATAAAAAGCAACACGATCTAAGCTATTTAAACTGAGGCATCATGCTGGACATTCCAACAATTCAACATTTTCTAAAGCACATTTCCCCATGCATTTTGCAATAGCAATATGGCCAAACTCAAACTTCAGCAATATGGCCAAACTTGGCTCAAACTCAAACTTCCCATATATGTCTAGAGCTCGAAATATAGCAAAACAGTCCGAGATTGCAAAGTTTTCTTCTCTTACCTTTCTTTTCCAATTAACTTTCGTAAATTTTTTTCTTTCTTTCAGATATTGTTTTTAAAATAATACATACAACCATTTTAAATAATTTAAACCTTCCCATTTTCAAACATTGAAGCGTCTCTCTCTCTCTCTTTTGTGAACTTAAAACTCTTTCGATAGCCGTTGTGGAAAAATAATAAATATGTTTAGGGCAAAAATAATTTATTTGTGCAAGATCCCTTCGACTTTGAATCCTTTAAACAAACAGAAAAATATTTTAAATTTGTTTAAGGGAAAAGTACCTTCGGTAGAATTGTATTTTTCTTTTCCTTTTATTTTAGTATTCATTCGATTTAGTACCTCTTTTGTTCCTCATAATTTATTTGGCTAGAATTCTTCCTTTAAAAAAACTTCCAATTTCCATTCCATAGCTTTGTTTTTTCCAAAATAACAGATTTCATTTCATTAAGTTTTTTTGTTTCGTATTTTATCATTAGAAAAAGATTTTTTTTGCAAAGAAAAACAACATTTTAAAAACGAATAAAGGAAAAAAAATTCACTTTTCTCTTTCACTGGTAAAAAAAAAAAATATGCAGTAAACACAGCATTATTTTGAAACAAAATTAGAGAAAGGAGAGATCGAAAAAAATATTTCATCTTCAAGAATCTTCTTCTGCTAATTGTCGCTTTGAGTTTCATAACTGCAACTGCAATCAATTCGACTTTTACGGTAATCTACGAAGACTTGCTCTTTTTTTCTTTTCTTAAAGAACCATTCAAATTTATGTATCGCGTTACGGAAATAATTTACGTAATAAGTACGGTTTCTTTTAAATGCTTTACATAAAAGGGAGATTCAATGTATGTTTAAAATTTTTCCATCTCGAATTGCTGATATTTTAATGAAACATGGAAAGCTCACATTTTGATAGATAAAGAAAGAAAATATCTCTTTATTTGATCCACTTGAATGAAGCAATCATTTTTTAGGAGATTTTTATATTACGTATGCGACTAAAATGACTTCTATAGATATTTTATTTAAATTACTATCTGATAGAAGAATTAGGTTTTGATGTTATTTTTATATCAGTTTACACCAACAAAATTTTAAAAGTTAACTTAACCCTTTAAAAGACCATTTTTCCTACTCATGGCATATTAAAATATTTTTAGGATTGGGATTGACTTAATAAAAGTAATTCATTTAATTTATTGGATTAATTAATTTATTAGATTAATTAATTAAGTAATTAGATTTATTAATAACAAAGTAAGAAATTAAGACATTTTGTATGAGAGAAGAACCTGAAGCACCTAGGATTTTGTCTTATTGAAAAGTTTGTGAGAACTTCTGCCATCCTATTAATTTCGTTCAAAAATTGACGAATTTGGAGGTAAAAATCTTTCCCATTGTCCTAGAAAGGGTTAAATTGAATGTAAAGAAATCTAATCGAAACTGACGACTCATATGGAAAACTCTTTTTCTTAATATATATTTGGATTTTCTTTGATGCGTCTCTAGCTCTCCTCACAAATATAGCGTCTATATAACAGTTTTAAGATTGGGTTACAATACAGATTTTGAAATGAAGAAGAGTAAAAATCCGCAGAAATTTGCTCCACTGAATGTCAAAGACAGGAAGAAGTCAGTATGGCAGCAAGCAATGTAGAAAGGTAACAGCGATAGGAAATCTAAACTCTACTTTCTAAACTATAACGCCTCGAAGTTGATATCGCAATACTTGATTGCAACTAATCAAGGATGATTTTTTTTTTAAATTCGTGACGCGCGTTCAGCGATTACACAGACTTTGCAACTGCTATGGTGGGCAAAAGTTTAAAAAGGGAAATTTAATCTTTTAAATGATCGTGATTAATTTTATGCAGTACTAAATTTAGAATGAATCTTCCATTTTATCACTTGCATCGCTTTCATTCGGTTATATTGAGGAAAAATGCAGCCATTAGACGGTCATTATGAATACATAGAAATTAATATCAAGCTATTCCTGTTTCGAAACAACATTATGTTTCCTCAATATTATTCTATTGGCTGAATGAGCTGGGACTCGCTAGAGGCCTTGAAGCAAAGCTCTCTCTTTTTTTTTTCTCCCTCGAATTTCCGAATTCTGGTAATGCATTATTGATTTTCAATTAACCTCTATATAAACAGTTTTAAATAACACATTTTATCAAAGTTAAATAATAAACAAATAACAGATCACTTTAAAGAAAGTTGGTTATAGAAAAAAAACTCCTCAAAATGAAAGTCTAAAAGTAATTTTATGTCAGACAATAAAAAAAAAGGACAAGATATTTTACAGAATCTAGATATTATCTAATGTCAGAATTAGAATTTTTAAAATCATAAATAGTATCTTTTTTAGATTTATGAAGGAATGTAATTAAAAACTTACAAAAATAATTTATTGGCTTATATTCAAAAATTTAAACGAGACTTGATTGTCATTTGAATAAGTTTAAGTAAGCGGCCTTAGTAAATAAAGTCAATGGAAGTACAAAATTAAATAATTTTGAAATGACAGAAAAATTATTTTGAGGTCTTGCTACTACCATCCCCCCCCCACAAAAAAAAGTTGTTAGGGGCACTAAACATTTGGGGGCATATATATAAGAAATTTGGTTTGTGATCGTAATTCTGGGTCAAACTTTTGTTTCAACGTGTCTAAAACAAAAATTCGATTTTTCAGGTGCTATAAGCTGCATATCCGAGATGAATCGTCGGAAAAATCGCCAGGGATCGCACGATAGATTCAGGAGAATGCTTATTTCGCAGCAAATATCAATATTTTGTAACCATTGTTCACCAATACCATGCCAGGACTTCGTGGCCTTATCCAAATTCACGATTTTATGCGGTGAGAAGAAGATAACACCATTATTATTGAATAGACGAGAAAAGTTTCGGTATGATTACTTCCAAAAGTTTTTATAGCAACTTTTAGTCAGGCATTTCCATTTCTTTTTTGATTTCAATTCTTGTTCATAATTTTCAATAACTTTTCCCAATAGATGTTTGCCAATGTTATGAATTTATAATCATTTAGATAATTAGGTTTTTATGTAAAGCAAATACGACGTTAGTTATATTTTTTTATAAATTGTCTGGCTAAATCAGGTAGAAATGCTTTTTTAAAGGACGGAGATGTTTCTTCATTATTATTCTGTGATAATCTAGGCTGTTGTCTGCAGATTCTCCAGATAGTGTTTATGTCATTCTAGGCGTTTCAGTGCGGTAGATTCAATCCATGAGATGTCATTTTATCCCGATAGATTTAAATGCACCCACCATTTATCATTTACTGTGCATTATTTTACACCTTTCAGGAAGTGTACATATATGCTATTACTCGGATAAGTTCAAATGGATTTCAACAGGCGACATATACTTTATACGGAGGATGGAAATTTAACTTAATCATTAAGGAGAAATGGCGGGGAAATCCATTTCATTAAAAGTAAATTCATCAAAATGATTGAAGATTGAAAAATTATTCATGCCCCGTTCAATTGAGCAAGATGAATATTATTTTTTTATATCTGCCATCCCGTTGATTACCGTACTCGCAATGTGACTGATCAACTCAGAAACCAACAGCGCTTAAAAATATTTCAAAGAAAGCTTTAAATGAATGCAATTTAACTTCTGAGCATTTTAAAATTCTTTATTGCGATCATTTGACTAGTACAGGACGATTATAATTAAAGAGACCCTATTCAGACCCCTCTAGAACCCTGTTCTGTCTATCAGATTTTAATGAAACGATATATACATTATATGGACCATGGGAAAAAGATTTCTGCAAGGAAATAATAGTTCAAATTTTGACCACCAGATGTCACCTTTTGAAAATTTCCTATGCATATTATCCAAACTAATAAAGATACATGCAGTCAGAGCTCGAAAATCATTCTGCGTGCCTTTGTCATTATTAATTATGCCCTTATAGAAGAAAGATAAAGCTTTATTGGTAAAAACTGTTTTATCAAAGAGGCAGTAATAGTTTAGCTGCAGCAATATTTGCGCTGTGCAGCAAACCTTAGCTGCATTGCGTGAATATCATCGTTTAAAGGAATTGCGCAAAGGGCCCATGTCGAAGAATGGTTTGGAGAAGAAGAATATGAAATTTAAAGAGTCTGGTGACTCAGGTGTGCTGCCAAGAAGAGGGCGGAAACTTGGTTGCGAATAAAACTGTCGAAGTCGCTATTGTTGTGGTTCAAAGCGCCTCCAGTTCCAACTATTCTTCATCAAGTGCTCCATCGATGTCATGTCAGTTAGCAATTCCGTGGTCAATAGTGCGAAAAGTTATATATATATATATACCATTTTAAAATGGATCGCATAAGATCCAGGTGGTGCAAATGCTGCAAACTCAAGACCGCCAAAAACGCTATGAATTTGCCTACCGATTTTTGACCAAAGTGGAAGTCGATGATGCGTGGACTTGGCAAATTCTATGGTTAGACGAGACGCACTTTTCTTTAGATGAAGCTGTGAATAATCAAAATTGCAGAACATGTGGTGCTTCACCTCCTAATGTTTCTGCACCAACAATCACTCCATTCCGATTATGTGACTGCATGGTGTGGATTTACAGCCGATTTTATCCTTGGACCGTTTTCATTTGAAACTCTTATTCCTCAAGGTCTTAAAACGAGCTCTGTCATGAATCACGGTACAATGAATTTCTTCGACAGTAGGTCATTCCTACTTTACAGGAACGGTAATGTTTGCAGGCAACTGACTTCATGAAATTCCCCCGAGAGTTTCGACTTCGCGCTGCCATTGAACTCGCTATTATGCGCTTTCAACACGTCATTGATGCCATTGCACACGGTGAGCACATTCTGTAACTGAATAAATTTTAATGATTCCAACAGATTTTTTGTCCTTTTTCAGGCGCCGCAATTCCTCTGGTGGGCAAATTGTGAGCTTTTTTTCCCGCAGAATTCTTCTCTCTATGGTCCATATAACGTATATACCAAGTTTCGTCAAAATTTGAAAGGCAATTCTAGGGGAGTCTGAATAGGGTTACTTTAATTATAACCACCTTGTATTTAAGAAAGTCGCCGATGCATCGTTTTTCGATAAATAACTATTCACAAAAGTAAATGAATGGCTGGAAATATCAAAGCAGATCCGAGACCATAAAAATAAATAGAAGAAGAATCTTTCGATAAAAGAAAAGAGTTGGGTGAGTGTCCAAAAAACACATTTTTTGCGATCACGTTTATCTACTTTCAGTCTGTGAGGACGATAATTCAAAAAATCCTTGAGGTAGAAAAATGATATTTGATATAAGGAAAGACCACATTTTTGGATTTCTATCAAATTCTGAACGAATTCCAATTTCAGAAAGTTTGATTAACTACTTGAAAGAGCTCGATAACTACAAAACTCAAAGAGCTAGGTAGGTACAATTTGGTGCACAGGTTTTAGCATCTGAAATATAGATATTTATCAAATTTTGAACCAAATCTCTCAAACCACTCAGTGTCTGTCATCACTCAGTATTTGCACATAAACTCAAAAAATCATTATCGCAATGACTTAATGAAATTCAGCATGTTGGCTTGCGACTAAAATTGTTGTTCCGTCTGTCAATCGGTTGACAAAAAGGTGACCAAAATACATTGGATAGATTCAATAAAAACACGGATTCACACCAAAGATCTATATTACGAAGCAACCTTTCATCAATTCCACGCAAAGTATTCGCGGCCATACCCAACGTCCACAAATTTATGCGAGGAGAAGGGGCAAAAAATTTATAGTAGAGTATGTAAGAAAGTTTCGAGACCACTCCCTTTGGTTCGCAGTATTTTCTAATAATGAAATCTCCCAATTTCAATTCTGAATATTTACTAAAAATGTTGAATAGAATTCTGGATCTTTTTTCAATACATTTTACGCAGACATTTTAATGTAACAAAAAACAGTCATTCCACTTTAAATTTGTTATTTCGAAGATAATTAAATAACATTAACAAAGGATATAATACATGTGTCTTCCTTTAATTTTTTAAAAGTATTGCATTTTTGATTCTTCTTTCAAAACTGTTCTTAAGTTGTTACTTCCTAACTCTTTATAACAGTTGCTTCACCAACAATTTTACAGTGCGTGCTATACGTTAATCATTACACTTCATCATCCGCTCACTTCTATCTAAAAATCCTCCTCCTACACCTATTTTTTAACTAACAGTTTGAACAGTTTTTGAATTATTTGCCATGCGGCAAAAAAGCGGTTTGCTATGTTATTAATTTATTTGAGAAATTTATTTTTAAGTATTAAATTTATTTATTGACTACTACAAAAATTGGAGCGGCTTTTATTTACCTCAAAAGTAAAATGCTTTCAATAAATTCATAAATTAATGGAATCATGAATTTTGTACATATATTAAATCTTTCTTTTTGAATTGCAGCCTTAATTGATGTTCGTAAAATCTTCAGACCCTTTGATCTGTTTAAAACCGGATAATGACTTCGATGATAAAACTCTTTAAGAAAGCCCGATTGAAAATACTGAAAATTAAAACTTAGTAAATGATAATAAATATTAAAAAAAAGTATAGAAACACCACTTTTCACATTAAAACGGTCAAAGATCAATGTGTTGTTGTTAATTATGGCACTTAGACAAGCCCCCTGATGAAGTCAGCGATTTTAAGTCGAGTGTGTGCAGTAGCTTCTGTGGGTAAAGGCCTTTGAGTACCCGGAGGGCGGAAGTCTGACTTCTAGCTCATTGACACTCACACACGCTTGCACAACCCCTTTTTAACGAGGGTCTCTTTCACACACATCACAGATAGAACACAGGGTAAAGAACAACCATGCCCGAACCCGGGACGCCCAGATAACGGGGAAGACGCGCTACCCCTAGTCCAGGACGCCGGCCTGATCAGCGTTATATAAGGAAGTAAATGGGAAAAGTGTCCTGAAGTTTTAAGTTTAAGTAATTAAATAGCTGCAAGTTTCCAAACATTTTCTTTTTTGAATTAATCTTTCACTGTTTATTTTACTTAGATTTATTTTTAATTAGAAGATTAACAATATTTTTGAATCTGCTGTTTTTATTTAACACTCACCTGCTCAAACATGTTAAGTTTTATTTAATAATAGCTTTAACCGCTTAACTGTTTTATTTTCTTTACTATGTAATAAAATGACACCTTCTATTTTGGGAATATTTTCTTGTTTTGATTCAAATGGAAATCCATTAAATACTCGACTTATGTATGTATTCGAAGTCATTTTAATATTGAATTATAATCGTTGTGAATGGTTTATTTTTGCTTACAGCTGTCAAAATTTGATAAATCGATGCACGTATATCAATCGGGCAAAACAGTTAAAATTAAAAGCAAAAAATTCAATACTTTAATACTTACTACTCAGATCGACTCAGAATAATTAATTTGCTCATTATTTACATCTATTTATCACACCTAGAAATATCAACAGGCGCTTAACTATACATTCTCAAAAAATTTTCATGAAGTAAAAAACTGCATAACGTAAATATTTTAAAGGTGCATCATTAAAAGCCATAAAGACTTTTCTGAAGTATTAAAATCTCAAGCTTTAAAAATTATTTTGCCCTTACACATAGAGATATCCATTTCTACAAATGAATTTCAGCTTTTTATTTTAGTTTTAAAAAGAGTTATTTATAATCTTTTTAGGAAAAAAAAAAATCGTTTCCAAGCCAAAATGTTTTCAGTCTTCTATTGTGTCATCATTACTTATTCAGTATAAATTGTGATCTTGGCGCGTTTAGAGTGGTTGGGAAAGACGATTTTATTACTTTACTTTGAGAAATAAACTTGCAATTACTTGTGTCCTTAGAAGACACGTGCAATTTCCTCGTATATTGCGAGGTCTCCGTTACAGCACTCATCAGAATGCGCGCTCTTCAGCGCGGAACGGACAGCATTCGCAGAACGAAAACGGCCAGCTTGAGACTCGTAATGTTTTTATGACGATTTCAAGTATGAATCGAATTAAAAATTTCCAAAAATAGAACATTACTTTGGACTTCTGGTGGATCATTTCTTCCTGATAATTTCCAGTTTTAATCTCAAATGAAAATAAAGTATGGTTAATTAAATTTATCAGACGCTGTGTAGCAGCCCAGACGAACTTGAATTTTAATTCTGCGCCATTTTTATACCACGTACGGAATGAATCGGAACTCGCAGACAAAAGCAATAGTAGAACAAGCTACAATAAACGTTTTTTTTACAGTAATGCAGGGGCGCAAATGACCTGTTCAGATACAAACAAAGAAGAAAGAAAGCATAAATTGCTTCCCCCGTCATTCGCAAATAATGTTTCGCAACAATGTTCACCACAATTTCTCATTTCTGCCGGAGAGTGGTATGGGGCAAAATACTGGGATGAGAAACGGGCCCTGGATAAGTAAATGGGTTCTTGGGGGCGGGGGAAGGGTAAAACAAAAGAAGCGTGGTTGTGATAGCAACATTTTCAATGACAGGATATATTAGGGTGTCCGAAAAGTTGCTCTCTCATCGCGTTTTAAAGAGGTTTGTTACTGAAGACGAAACAGATTTTATATGAAAATGTGTATAGAAAACGTACTTCATGTATGGGCAAGAGATACGACAAGACCGGACTACAACCCAAAAAAGTACTTTGTCCATTTGGTGGGATTGGAAAAGCGTCATTTTCTACGAGCTCCTTCCTCAAGATGAAGCAATAAATTCTTGGAAATACTGTCATCAACTGTATCAATTAAATTACTGTAGCAAAAAACGTCCAGAATTAATGAACCGACGAGGCGTTGTTTTTCATTGTCTCAACGCAAGACCACATATTGCATTAGTCGTAAGAGAGAAGCTCTTACAGTTTGTTTGGGATGTTTTACCGCCTCCTGCATACTCTCCAGATGTCGCTCCATCTGATTATTACTTCTTTCTGCCTTTAAAAAATTCTCTTCGCGATAAGCGCTTTAAATCCATCTGCGAAATAGAAGCGCACTTCGAGGATTGTTTCTTGTCCGAACCACAATTTTGAAAAGAAGGCATAATGAGGCTTCCTGAAAGATGGAAGAAGGCAATAGAGCAAAAGAGTTCCTATATAACAAAATAAGTTATATCTTAACCAGCAAATATTGTGATTCTAATATCAAATATTCATTTCATATTGAAAACAGAAAAGAAACTTATGGGGCACCCTAATATTTCTTCATCATTTTATCTTAAAAAGTAATCTATGATTAAATAAGCCGATTGTTTAAACTTTAAACGTTTCAAATCCGGATGTACAACCCGGACGCATACAGAGATATTCGAGAGCTGTAAATTTTAAGAAAGCCCTTTAATAAAAAATAAAAATATTAATAGAACAAGGGTAAACGTTCCTATAACAAGGCTGATTTCTACTGAAATATAACGAAGTAATACAAAGAGAGGCAGATATTAATGCAAAAACAGCGTGACTAAAATATTATTTTTATCCGTAAGGACTCTAAGAGTTTATTGAATCATTGCAGTATGAAAAATTTCATCGCAGTCCTCTCTTGCTTCTGTAGAAAAGATCTGAACGTGCTATAAGAATGCAAGAACGCTGTTCATTCAGTCTCTTGGTATCCGAACATTCCCAGCGTATGAATTGAAATCCAAGAAGCTGCTTATCTTCCAAACAGGACCACAGAATCGATTGGATATGTGCAGGCACAGCAGAGGACGTGCGTGCGGATTAAGTAGGGTTAGCAGTTCCGGTGGTATATAAAAGCGAAGATTGTCACTCTCAGAGTTCTATCTGCCTACTATTATAAACAGAGGTTATCTTTCATTTGCATATACATACGGAAGTCAGGATCTTTTAATAAGTAGTGTAAAATTTCTATTTAAGAGAAAGAATGCCGGCGAATGAATGAATTTTTAATACAATTCATGTACTTTTTTTGTCGATCATCTTCGAACTGACGAAAATACAATAGATTAGAAATTCAAACGATAATATATATATATATATATATCAATTCTGAGAATTGACGGCGTCCTGGCCTAGGGGTAAGAGCGTCTTCCCTGTGATCTGGTCGTCCCGGATTCGAGTCCTGGTGTGGGCATGGTTATTCTTGATTCTATGATCTATGAGGTGTGTGAAAGAGCACGCCTGTAAAATGGGGTTGTGCAAGCGAGTGTGTGAGTGTCATCTTCATATGAGCTAGAAGTCAGACTTCTGCCCTCGGGTGCTCAGGGGTCTTTACCTTCAGAAGCTACTGCACCCCTTTTTCCGTTGTAATGCGGACACGACATATCCATCATCAAGAGAAAGAATTAAGGCCATCATCAGCCTCAGGTTTTGTAGGATTTTTATGCTTATTATTAGATTGCGGTTCGAATTTCACTAAACGCCCTATATTTTGTTAATTATATCTTGCATATAGATACCACACACGGTTCTCATTAAAGCAATTTTACCAATCCCCTTTAACTTCTGAATAACTGCAGCTGCAATCATAACACTTCAGATTAAACACACAGGCGGGACAACGCGATTTAGCATGTTACATTCTTTGTAAAAATGGCGCAAGAATGGGTGGAAAAGGCTAATTAAAAATTGTGTAACACCGTTGCTTTAATATAAAAAGACCCCTTTAGAACTTTTAAGCTAATAACAGAACGTTTAAAACGTTGCTTTGTTTGATGACAATTTCAAAAATTGTTACATGACCGTAAGATACCTTTTCTTCTTCTGTATTCCATTACCATTACAATACATATTTGGACATTTACTCGAATTTCACACTGTATATTTTTTAACTTATCAAGTAGCACAATGGCAAAATTCTCAACGCTATGACATCGGAACTCCTCCAATGTTGGCATCCCCATATTAAAATGTCCATTTGAGTGAGTCAGGTGAGTCCGAAACTATCAGTTCTGATTATTTTTTGCAGGAATGATCTCCATTTACATTTACTGTTTTGTGCAGAGGTCAGGGTGAAACCACACACTTGTCCAAAACATAAAATTTCCTCCTTTCAGCAGCAACTTCTGAAATCACGAACAAACGAGTGTGTGTTTTAAGTATTCTGCCTTTATGTATGCAAGACGTTAGAGCCGCGTTGGCCTGGTGGTAAGGCTTTAGCTTCGGAACTGGAATGTTTCAGGTGCGAAATTCGATTCCACCGAAGAACAGTCGTGTAAGCGGGTCTGGTGCACATTACATCTGTCGGGGCCAAACGTCCTCCCACTGGTGTGATATGGAAGTTTGGAGAGAGGGGTTGGCAGCTCAGGTGTCGTCCTCGTCGTCTGACCGCGGTTCAAAATGATGAAGTCCGTCCCAAAATACCCCTAGTATTACTTTAAAACGGGACGTTGAAATAACTAAACTAAACTAAAGTACACAAGACGCTTTCATTTCGTATTGAGTTCGATGAAGCTCTAGAATTTTGTAATTTAGGTTTTTTTCCTCTCTCGCAGCTTCTGATATAAGGAATACTAACCACGCAGTTCAGGTATCTGCTTTATCGCGCAACGCATAGATAAGCAACTCTTTTATGATTACATCAAAAGGCATTCTGAAGTAAAGTGTGGAGGGTTATGTAACTTCAGCTGCGTTCGACATAAGAGATAAAAGAGACCTGAAATTTTAGGAAATATAGTGCTTGAATTCAGTACTTTATAGGATTTTCAAAAGGCTTCATGGTTTTTTTCCCCATGCATGAATGAAGTCGTTTATCAACATAACGAAAACTGGAAAGCAGAATGAGCGAAATGAATGACATTTTGCCTTTATACCACATTTGTAGATAGGAATCAAACTTTGGACCCGGTCTTCTGCAAGCCTGAAACTCAGAACTGACCTAAGACTGATGGATGAAATCTGGTATGAGGGATTTTTTCTGCAAAATCTTATAGAAACATCGAATTTTGCATACATTTATCAAAGGAGTATCCATCTACCTATGGGTGCAGAAAGGCACGTAATTATCTTATATTTACTTATATTACACGATAATTCAAAAATATAACAATCCTAATGAAACAAGGACAGATTTTTCAGTGTGCCGAACAAAATCGGACAACATATTGCCCTATTTTGAAAAAAGAATTATAATTGTCTTTTTTATATATTTTTATGGTGTATTAAAATATATATAAAAAATAAGTTTAAGGCAGAAAAACATATGACTAATAGTTTCAAAAATTTTGATGATCTTAATTATATGTTCGCAAAAAATTATCAAGGATATTTCATCCTTTTTAAAATGAGTGCGATCTCAAACAAGCGACAAGGTTTGAAAAGAACACATGTGACAAAACAAAACAATAAAAAATAACTTTTAACAGTATATATAATTTTTAAAAATAGAACTTGTCTTTTAAAAAATGAATTAAAAGCAGAAGACGTTTTTTACCATTCAAACTTTATCGATTCGAGGTTTGAATTTGTACATTATTCTCAGAAAGTAAAAGAGAAATTAAGAAACGAAAATTCAATAGAAAATAAATTTTAAGAGCATATTACATAAACATTTAAAATCTATGCATTATAATAATAATTCTTTAAATTAATATAATTTGAGAATTAGACGAGAAAAATTCTTATTTAATTTATGAATTATATAAGTTATCTTTATAGAAAAAGATAGTTTTAGACATTTTTGTGACAAAAAAATGTTTTGAGAAATTCAAATATGTTTAATCAAGTATATCGATGAAAAAATATTTTATAACACAAGCCTTAACTGGAATTATAAGCAGCAATTGCTATAACAATACAACTTTTAACAGTCATTTATATGAAGATATTAGATATTGTTTGCAAGACTTTAATCAGATATCAATTTAGTTCAGTTATATTTAGTCCCGCTTTAACTCTATAATGCATAGTATAGCCATTTGGCTACACATTGTTAATTCAATTTATAAGCTTCCAAAGGACAACAATAAGTGTTTGGAAATCTTTTTATTTTTTAATTTTCTACGATATACATTTTTAATAAAGACTGATATATGGCAATAAGGTACTAGAATTATATTTAAACTATCAACTTAGAAAAGTACTAAGATGGCTGTTGTATGAATAGTTCTACCATTAAAAATATTACCAAAAACGGACTTTTATTTTTAATGCAGAATTGTTATAATATGTTGTATCACTGGAATATTTTTTAATTCATAATGCAACCGTTTGGCACCTTTAATTTTTTAGATCAGAAATATTAAAGAAGTTTTTCCTAAATTATATGCTGCTACTCAAACGTTGTATTTTTTTTTTTTGTAAAAAAAGGTCATGCATTTTAGAGTTGAAAGGAAACGAAATTATTTTGAAAATAATCCTTAAATTTGAACCTGGGTCAGATATCAAAGACAAT
This sequence comes from Argiope aurantia, assembly GCA_026543865.1. NCBI lineage: Eukaryota > Metazoa > Arthropoda > Arachnida > Araneae > Araneidae > Argiope > Argiope aurantia. The sequence goes on from JAPMOR010117414.1 coordinate 70,359, forward strand.
ACATGAGCTGGCAACCTTCATAAAATTTCGGCGCTATATCATTGAAAGACAGTCATTGTAACTGAATTTAAAGACTATAATTCCTTCTAGAAACTAATTTTAGGAGAAAAAAAAAGAAATTAACTATTAATCTGAGAGTTTATCTTTATTATACCGCAAAGGTAACACTTATGAAGAAATATTTTAAGTAGGTTAGATTATTCACAATATTAGAAATTTAGATTCTCCCATTTTCTCTTTTCATTAATAGTTTTTACCGGCAAATTTCTTTCCAGAAGACAGAAATTGTTGACTTTATAACCACTCAAAAGTATTTTAAGAATAGTGAACATTCATCGTTACGAAGCAATTATAGAGTACTATTTTTTATATCTTCATTGTGGAAAATAAAGGTATTAAAGACAACCACCACTATTTAAAATAATATTCGTCAACATACATAAAGAGGGAAATTAGAGATAGCTTAGATATTTATCGATAAGCTTGTCGATAGGGGATGACCGATAAAAAAGATATTAATAAAAATCGCCTTCTTTTCACATTTGTTAGTCAAAGTAATAACTGCTAATGAATTCCTTTTATAAAAGTAACTGATATTTTCGCGATAAATTTCCTTGTAAAATAGGGTGAAAGCAAATTGAAATCACATTTATCAAGCAATTAAAGCTAGCTCAGAATTCTTCGCATCATTTCTTTCATAGCAGCAGCAGCAGCAAAAATTAGTCTTGCAAAAGTATTCCTATTTATTCTATTAATGAATACGGAATCCATGTCTTAATTACTATTTGGCATCTGTGATTTGATGAAACAAGCAAAATATCAACAATTATTTTAATCATTGACGATCCTTCCCGGGCAAGAAGTAAGCAAAAATATTAGAAATACAACAAAAGACATACAGACCCTTCAGAAGTAACACGACGGCTATTTTGGAAACAAATGTCATAATTCGGAACTTTGATGACAGATGGCAAAGATGATGTTTGATTCAGCACTTCTTTTTCCAAACTTCTGGTCTCACCAGTGGGAGAATAATGAATCCTCAATACCAAATTTAACATGAACTAGAACCACATACACGGCTAATTTTTGGTTGTATCAGATTTCGAACTTGGAAACTCCAATTTCGAAACAGATTTCTTACCAAAAGATCATCGACCCCAACCAAGAGCATGTGATTTATTAGAAAATAAGAATAAAAAATTTAGCTGGCAAACATAGCTGTTATTTTATTGCCAGTTTCTTTCTTCAAAACTGTTGCAAGTTTTGTAAATGGCTTTACAAAGGAAAAAAACTTGAAAAAATAAAATTAATTTCCTTGATTTCGTTCGATTGGAATAGAATCGTTTAAAATTTCTTCTTTTTTTTTTGTAACGGGAAATCTCATATCCTTATTGTTACAATGGCTGTAAAGAAAGCCAGATAATAATCACAAACTTACAATCTCAAAAAGGAAATTAGAATCTAATTTTCAACTTACGCACTTCATCAACAGCTGGTGACAGGAATAACGTCACAACAATTAGAACGACACTCAACACGAGCAGAATAACAGATACCAGCATCACAGTACACACGACACGTCGTCTTCTGGCTTCTTTGGGAGTCAGTCCTGGAATTTCTTTCAATCCGAACTCCACGGCCACAATCTCAGACAGAGAAACGTTGCTAGACAAAGTTTTTGTAGAGCTACATCTAGAGGAATAAGGTTCACACAAACTGTGAGGCCTAGACCTGGGTGGCACTAAGTGCCTACCAGCAAACAATAAACCCGATCTGTCACTGATGCTCCTCCTTACGCGAGGTTTATACCGAGTTTTGTTGGTTTCGATGGCTGAAACTGATCTTCTCACTTTTCTGGAAGATCGTTTGGGCACAGATCTTACTTTAGGTTGGCTGCTTTGCTCTTTGCGAGTTTCACTGTCACTATGATGGCGGCAGAGCCGTCTTTTGGACGGTGAGCGCTTGGGAATTCTCAAACTACTGTGGGTCTTGTCGCCTCTGGCACCACTGAAAGAGCCTGGAAGATCAGAAGTATCCAAGCACTCAATATCTGGTGGCAGCACCACATTCGGAACTTGCAGTACTCTGGTTAGTTCTTGACTGCTTAATCTGTTTGAAGATCCCATAGCGTGTATCAAAAAGTCTGCTTATGTAAAGAATAACGGAGGATTTTTAACAGTCATTTGAAGTCTTAAAGGAATAGGATATTTTCCCGAAGGCTGTCAAGTATTGTAAGAAATGAAATCTTTCTTTTCATGAATCAGTTATTTTCATTAAATACTTCATTGGTGACAGATTCGAGTTACCAAGTCAACTCGCCACAGATAAATTTTGAATTTATTTGGTTAAGAAATAAACCATCAAACAAATTATTTTCCCTGGGTTAAAAATGAAATATTTCAAACAGTATTCGTATTTCTTTGACAAAATCGACTCTGGCGAAAATAATTTCGGTGAATTTTTTTTCTACAGGGAACGTCTTATCATTTTGCGGTTCCAGTCATGAAATATTCTTTTTATTCCCTCGCTGCATTAAAACTCTTACATCCCTAATCCTATATTTCATAATGCAGGTTTTTCTATTAACTTCTAGCCTAACTTAATTAATAAATAACGAAATAATCTTAATGATGTTATAGCTCCTTTTTCTCCTGGACCAATTTTAGGAGCAACTTCAGTCTCATCAAGCTGAAACCTTTCAAGTTTTCTTTTAAGCGAAATTAAGTTTAATTTTACCTAATCATACTTTGATCCAATATCGTTGAAGTTGACATTCACTACTCAATTTTTCCATTATCCTTAAGAGCTTCATTAAATTCACAAAAATCACAGCAGCGCAAAATTTTAATAGTTCAGACAAGATTAATTTTATTACGTCAAGAAGTAGCTTGCTTTCTTTCAGCAGCACCTTCCATCAACATTTCGTCAATAACAAGAATTTTTTTTTTCTCTTTCTTTACAATTAGGATTCTTTTTTTAAGAACTTTTCATGCATCCAAGTGATATTAAAGAGCAAAAAATATATTAGCCTTTATGTGTTCATAACATTAATTAGAAGTTAATCATAAGGCTAAGAAATAACTCACATACTTTTACGGTATTTTGCACCTGATTTAACCAGAATTAATCAGGAAAGAAAAATAGAAATTATGTTAAGAATGGAAATAATTTCATTTAAAGAGTGAAATAATTCGGTCTTATTCTTTGAATTATACGAAGCAGGGTTGTACATTCAAGATTTTAAGGATTTCTTGATATTAGAGGATACATAAAGTTGAAAGGACTCTTTCTATCATGATTTTAACAAAGAGGAATCTAATAAAAATGCATTAAAAAGTTTTTGAAATTTTATTTCAGTTTTGTTTTTGTCAATTTTTTTTATTCTTTTAGGATGTTAAAATAAGGAAACTATTAAAAAGGGATTAAAAGTTGTATTCAAAATCTATCAATACAAATTTTAATAATTTAGGTAAAATTTTTGATGATGACAATGATAACTTTATATACAAATTTTGTATCAATTAACGTTTAAGCAATAGAAATTTTTTTAAATATTTTCAAATTGCTTTAAATTTAGTGTTAAATCAAATATTTCATCCTTCTGTTTAATAAAAAACGTTTACAAATCATATATATCGCTATTATTTGCTTATCAAATAGTTTGCATATATAACTCAATCAAGTATCAATCATACATAGTTTTTAATATACTTGTAAAAGATACAAGTAAATTCTCTTAATAAATCTTCGATAAGATTGCAAACTTAAATCTTCTCATAAAATTCCAAAACCCTTATCACTTAATTATTCAGGCTTCCAAGGATTTAGATGAATATTCTCCATATCTAATCGTCATAGCCAAAACACATTTATGTAGCATCCAAGCAGACGTATATCGAAGCAGCGATTATTGAAAACGAAGTAATAAATTCACATCACATTCGCAGAAACCACTCAATAATCCATAGATGTGGAGCCATCACATTTATAAATTTAACACACCATAAGAATTATCCGAGCAAACTGATTAATCCACAGGGTCTCACAGACGAGCTCGACTCTGCTGACGAAGCCGACTATTTGGTATAGATGCGAGTCGATAGGAAATAAAGCTTCTCCTCCAGCTTCCCAGAATGCCTAAATTACCCAAGAAGCCAGGGGAGATTCAAACTCAAAATAAGCCACGAGACGGGACAAGTGCGAAAAAAGATGATTTAGCCTTTTACAAAAATAGTGACAAATTGGCTTGATGGCGGTGGTGAACATGACGTAAAACTAGTGTGCAGACAACACCAATCGGAATAGGAGAGTAGGCAATGTTTGTTTACTCTCAGTTTTGCTGTCTTTAGTTAGAAAAAAGATTAAAAGTAGTTTTATGAATCGTGAACTGTTGTACGAGTACCAAAAATTGTTTTCCCAAACATGATAAAATAACTAATTCATTTCAACAAAATAAATAAGTTATTATTTATTTCATTTAAACTAATAAAATAATTGCAAAATTTCATTTATTTATATTATTTCGTATATGTATCTGAATTCTGATATTCCAAAAAGCGTTTCAGTCGAAAACAAGATGTAGTTTAAAAATTGAGCTTCAAAATAATCTAAAATCATAAAAATAAAAAAAACCGTTCAGATATTGCGTATTAAAATATAGAGAATAATTATTTTATTAAAAACATGAACAGCGAAGCAAAATTGGGAATAGTGCTTCAAAAAAGATAGGAATATCAAGGTAGGGAAATTTTCTGCATTCATTACAGATTAAAATATGAATAGGATTAGAATTACCCCGGGTAATTTAAAATTTTATCAGCGTTTAATAATTTCAAATTTGTTTTGACGCCAAATTTCTTGAGAAAAAATATATTCTGCATTTTGTATATTAATAAAACTATTTCTTTAAATATCTTTAAATGTTATTATAATCCACTTTTCAGTTTTTAGGATATTTAATAATTTATATTTATAAATAATTGAAATTCAAAATCGGTTTCTTCTCGAATTCGTAACTAAGTAATGCTTCTCATACAGAATCAGTTTATCTTAACATTAATCGAGTAAGCTCTTAAAATATTATAAAATGTCCTGGCGTCAGATAGACGCAACACCACATATTTTCTGATTCAAGTACATCGAGAAATGAACAAGAAAAAAAAACTTTTCCAAATATGAGACAAGTCAAGTTAAATAAGAATGTGCAATACAACCCAAAAATAATAATTTCTTATTAATTTTTGAAATAGGGTTCATTTGATCCCATCGGGAACAAAATCTCGGATTTGCAAACTCATTGCGATTCTTTTAGAAATAAGGTAATCAAAACAATGTGAATCACAGTCATGATTATAAATTTCTTTTTGAGCTTCTTTAAGTGAAGTTCATTCAAGAAAAGTATTTTATATCATGAAAATAACTCTGCAGCTTCCCGTTCACTTTTTAAGACTTGGATATTATTTCAGTAAAACAATGAAATTTCTGTTATGTTGTTTTAGAAAGAGAAATATTCTAAAGATATTTCCAAATAATACACGAAGCATTTTAAATTGCTATTGAAATAACGGATTGATTTATTTAACTTTTAGAACAAGATTTCAAAATTCACGGAATATGACGGATTTTTGATAATTAAAAAATGACACCAAAATACATTCCACTAAAATAAATAAAAATCATTTAAAATTATTTCGAAGTAGCTAACGCCATAAAAATTATTTTAAAATTAAAATCATTTTTTTTTATTTATTCAATATCCATTTGAAGTTTCGGATGAGATTTTGGAACATTTTTCATATACCAGCTGCCTTTGAGATCAGCATTTGCATCCAGAATATTGACACTTTAGACTTAAAAATTGATATTGAATGCATTTTTAAAAATTTCGCCTTGTTATTTAAAACAACAAAAATATGAATTTCATTGAATCGATTCTGCTACAAATGACTGTGGCTGCAAATTAAAAAGTGCATATATTTCGAAATAAAAGTGGAAGTGGAAATCCTACTTCAAAGTTAACCCTTTGGCTACACATTTTTCTTTTGGAGCACAATTTTTTGCACATTTAAAAGCAGTAGATTTTATGTAAAAATTCATTTATTTCATATTATTCATGATAGATATAAGTTAAAATATTTAGTATTGCAACAAAAAATGAAACATAAATTCAAAAAATGCATTACATTCTGATACGTCAAATGTAGCTAAAGGGTTAATATTCAAAGCAAGCAATTTTTTTTTTTAATTTGAACATTGGTAAAAGCACACTATTGCTTGTTTTGATGAATGAGTTTGAATTTCATCATAACCTTAGGTAATCGTTTCAGATAGTGTATTAATTTTTTAATTTATTAAAAATAAAGAAAAATTGGCATAAATAAAGCTGATATCATTAAAAAGGTATTATTTGAGTTTTAAAACTAGGTTTTCAGAGGGGTCAAAATGACCCCTTGGTAAAAGCTTTTCATTAATTTTCTTCAAAAGAAGATTGCCATATTTCATGAGAATATTTTAATTAATTTTTACTTATATTTATAAAGATATATAATCGCAAATATTATCTTTCTTTTTTTAGTTTCGGAGGAATGTACATAGTATACCTACTTTTACCGAATTAGTCAATTTGACCATTGCATTTAATATTGTTGAGAATACATACATTCATATTTAAATATGCAACGGCTTGATAGTGACGCACATAGATATAGGTATAAATATAGAAATAAATATGTGTTAGTAAAATGTGTGCATATAAGAAGCAAGAGGACGAAACCGAAAGTCAGTCAGATGGAAGCTATTATAGGTTTGTTAGTAAGAAGACATGCGAGTCAATGTTTTAGTAGAAAATAGATGGTCTTGAAGACTTGAATTAGAAAATAAATACTTTTTTTTAATAAATAAACATAGAGTAACTGCCTTTTCATCACACCATACCTCAAAAAATATATTGAAAATTTAAAAGTTTTCCCTACTTTAACTTCATAATAGATAGGTCAATTTATATTTTTTTCTAATTAAATACCGAAAGGGGTCAGAATGACCCCTTTGGTAGAAACAGGTGTATTCCAACTCATGATAAACCTAGTTTTAAGATATGGAAAAATCCATTTTTGTGATAAAAGATTTAGAAGATAGAATCATTAATTCCTTTAGACAAGTTCGAGATAATTCACCTGGCGACGATTAAATTTATTTTCGCGCTCGACTCAACTTTCAGTTAAGTGCATATTTCTTGATTTTTTTTGCATCTTTTTTCCTCTGACTGAATGGAATATTTGGCGATACGGAGACCTCTCTACGGAGTACTTCTAATAATATTTTACAGCTTCGTTAATTAGCGAAACTATGAATTAAGTGCTGTTGTAAAAATATTCAATGAAAATTGGCAATCTGAAATGTACGTATAAAGATTTACTTACATTTGAATGCTGCCATTCGACAATAAATAGTTCTGTGCAGCGTACGTTGGCGTTTTATACGTATAGATATTCTAATATGAAAATAATGATTTATATATCATCATAAGAGTCAAAAAGTTTCCTTTCTGAGAACTGTAATTTGAGTTCGTTATGCATTTTTAAAAATTTTAACGCCTTTCTTTTCAACACTAAACACATCAACACTTAATACATAACTATTTCTACCACAGCCAGTCAAATGACCGGACTTTGTTTTCTGATTGAATGTAGAAAATATGAATGTTAGAAAGGAAATAAACAAATGAACTTCATTATAATTAAACAAAATTGTAAATCGTCAATTTCTATGTATTACAAACACGAAGAATTTCTAATTCATTGCTTATCACAATTTTTACATACACAGGGTACTTCCATTGTACATTTTCCACAAACATATTTTTCAGATTTAGAACCAATTTTGATGATTTTATTTTTATTACAATATCCTATTTGATATGTCTTACGTTGATAAGAGTCTGTAATAAATTTAGGCATCGATAGTTTTGTACTTGCTCTTTCTTTTGGTTGTTCACGGGCTTCTCGAAAATCGGCGGCTAGTTCTGCTGCTAACTGGAGTAAAAAATCTTGTCACGAGATATTTTTGTAAGACAAAATTATCTCCAGTACTTGAGTATTGTACTTGTCTTGTACAAAATCCAAGTATTTATGCCAGCTAAATCAAGAATGTGAAACTAAGTGAAAACAATATGTTGAATACGCATTACATTATAATTTCTGATCCGATAACATTATAAAGCAATAAACTGTTCTCCCGGTCAAATGACTGGTAGCGGTAGATAACGGTTATACGACACGTTTTACTCAAAAGAAACAAAATGAAAATGAAAAAATAATAGAATATTAACTGTATATAATTCTTAGAAAAAGTCATGAAGTCAAATGCGCAAAAGCGATAAGAAGAACATGCGCATTTTCGATGCAAAAGTTCATAATCGGTCACTTGACCGGTTATGGTATGTTTAGTGTTAAGCGTAATATTGGCTCTTTTCACTTTCAGTTAAGTCTCGTATGCGTAAAGATGTTCAAATTGCCTTAAAATTATTCAAGCATCAAATTGGGATATTTTAATAGCTTTGCACCTATTATATTCATTTAATATTTGAACTATTCTGAGGTAATCAAGTCTCATGACATTTTCAGTGCTATTAAAAACATAACTCTTCGGCTCAACTATAAATACTTCAACTCTCTGCAGCTTCACTTTCTTATTTGCCTTGTAAACCATACAGATATTTAACGGAATTCTTCTCTAGTCTTCGCTACGTGAACAAATTCATGCGAGTTACGCTTGATCAAACAATGTAAACGATTTGAATTTCAGTTGAAAAGTTAAGCCCACGAAAAGTAGTAATCATAAGGAATATGGAAAGAAAATATTTAAGTAGCAAATTTACAGACATTCACAACGTCCTATTTTAACAACCACGCATCTGTTTTCTTCATTTTACTTATGAATCATCTGAATGGACTCAATTCCTATAATATAATACCATTAAACTTATCTGTTTCTTAACTTTTGTAATCTCGCGCCTTGACATGTTCAAGACACAAGCAAATCTCGCGCCTTGACATGTTCAAGACACAAGCAAATCTTGCATCTTGACATGTTCAATTACTTGTTCTAGCCGATTACTTGTTCAAGCTGTGATACGAAGGAGTATTAATTTCAATTTTGCCCCTTATTCATATTTAAAAAGAAAATTGAAAAAGTTTGTTTGGGATGAATGGCAACGATATTGGAATAGCTCAAACAAAAGTGTAAGAGTCAAAGAGTAGGTTTCTAGAGTTCATTTTAATCTATTAACACATAATAAATACTTATTATTTTTTTGTTTTGTTTCTGAGCATGGTCCTTCTCGTTTTCATTTACATAGATTTAATATCATAAACAGCCCATTCTGCTTCTGTGGTGGTCTGGGGGACGCCGAACATTTCGCATTTGAATGTACGCTCACTAGTCCTTATCACCTCACTCTCCTCTCCAGCGAATCCAAACCTCATTGGTTTCTTAGTGTACTCAGAAACGAGTCTTCGCTCAGGATGATGGGGAAGATTTATGAAGTCTCGAGAAATACTTGTGAGGAAATTCAGAGGATGACGGATCTGTGTGTTGTTTGCAGTCTTGTTTTAATGGATTCTTTATTTATGTAATTATTCTGGCACAGCTTCTAGTTCTTTGTTTTTTATGTAGGATTATAGCTATTAAAAACCTTGTACGTTTCTACTCATATTCTTGATTTACCTTCTAGTGGCACCTTCTTTTATGTGCTTGCCATTCTAGATCTGCTTTATATTTTCTCTTTTCATTCACTTATTTTTCATGTTATTTAATAAGATAGACGGATGATTTTAGATATTGTTTGATATTGCTGCAGAGTATACCGTGCCTTCCATTATGTGTGCTACTGCTTTCTCTATTTACTTTTCGATTTAGTCTCTTAAACCCAGTCAGCTATTTAATTTAAATATTTTGATTTAGTCAAATGAACTATAATGTATACCTTTATTTACCTCTGGCGATGACTGTAAGCCTTTCAATAAATAAATAATGACTCTCTCCCCAACGATCTTCAAGATCTTACACCCTTTCGGGTGGGTGAGTCGTCGTGGGGTGGACCAAAATCAAGATGATTGAGATTGAGATGATGATGATTGATTGAAAAGATGATTGAGTCGCCTAATATGTGTTGTTGTAACGAAAAGTATGATTGTTTCTTCTTCTATAACTCGGCTTCGTGAAGCCTGTTCACAAGCAAGATTCGAACTTTTTAATTCAACAAGACATTTATGTTCGTTGGGAAAAGTTAAAAGATAGTATTAGAGGAAGCGAAAAGACATATGAAAAAAAAAATGGATTCCAAGCAATGCCAGGTATTAGTTAGCTAACCACCAAAAATTTTATAAAACTTCGCACCTGTTACTGTGGGTAAAAAGAGTCTTCATACGATGATTTATTATAATTCTTTATACATTGCAAAGACATTGATAGTGCGATAGAATAAACTGTGCAAATTACATTGTGCAATATACTATGATATCAAAAAAGTGTTCATATTTTCCCTCTAAATTCATTTTATCTGGATAAAAATAATCAAATGTTCCAATTTGTGTGCAGGAGATTTATTTTGAATCGATTGAGCAAAAATTTAAAAATCTTGAAATAATATAAATTCGAAATCAAATCACTCGAAATTATCTAAATAAAAATTAAATCGAAAATATCATCTAAATCAAAATAGAAATGAATGTTCGAGCTAAGTGACGGTGGATTTAAGTACAAACAAATTTTCAGCTAATGTAAAAAAAAAGGTGCACATTAAGTAAACATGTGATATGAACAACAACAAACTGAAAACATTTTTTTTTTTTACTACAGCAACCAATTTTCACTACAGGAAATTAACTGGCCAAAAGGAAAAAGAATTTTAAAAAAATCACTCCAATTAAATGTACAAGTTTAATGGAAATTTCACAATTCCTATTCAAATTATGAAGAATAGAATTAAGGTCTCATGTTCTTTCTTTTTAGTAAGGACCAGGAATTTGCTAAAGACACCACACTCTACATTAAAAACTCTTCTTGCGTTTTTAATAAAGATCACTAAATGAATGTTTGTCATAAAAATAGAGCATTCTTGTTTCATTTTAGACCAAACAAAATTCCCATCTTCCAGCGTCTTTGACTGTTTTTTTTGGTATTTGCCAGATCAGCGCAGTCGAAATCTCATCTGTATTCAATATCTCATAATAAAGTAGAACTAGTAGAGAACTAATTTATTAACATATAAATGAAGTCTGTTGGGGAAAAAAATCAGCTCGTAGAACCAGGATTCGAAAATTATAAACAAATATATCCTTTATGTAGAACGAAGATTTTTCGTATTGACTGGGCGGACGTTTCGTATCGAATTAGAATGCCAAACATCTTAAAGATACTTTTCCCTCCAGTTATTTTCTCCCTTGTGCTTGCTTCGCTTCTTCCAGAAACGGAGCTATTGTTGTAGATGCACAGAGTCAACTCTAGTTGCCTTCAGCACTTTTTTGAGTCTTTTTGAATTTTCTTTTTGTTCGTCTTATTTGCGTCTACTCAGCACTCATGTTTCCTTTGTTGTACGTAAATGAATGGGTGTCCTTTGAATTTTTTTTTAGGAACATCAGTTGACCAAAACTTTTTTAAAATAAAAAAAACTATAAGTTAATCTGGACACATTTCGTCTTAAAAATATCTAAAAAATTCTGAGAAATGAAGTGATTTTGATAAATATTATTCTGGCAATTAAATTTTTTTAGACAGTTCTTAAATCTTTGTATCTACTAATGGCAATCTAATTTCATAAAACCACATAATATCATGTATTACAAAAAGTGTTTCCGAAATTGGAAAATATAATAATACATTTGGTTGAAGACGTTTTCCATAAAAATAAGTAGAAATTTGTTTTATTTAGGAATTAGCATTTGGTAATCTTTAAAGAGTAAGCTTATTTAATATACCTAAAAATATAAAATTCAGTTGTATTTCTTTAAGTTGTAGCTTCAAAAAACTAATATTGTGATGACAAAAGTTATTAAAGGTAGACTTTCTTAAAACCCCTTTATTATTTTGAACGAGTTTTTAAAAGAAGTTTTTTCCAATATATTTTTTATTTTGAAAGTATAAATATAAATATTGTTAAAGATATTTGAGAACAGAAAAAATATAAACAGGAATACGTTAAAAGTCGCCTTCATTCTCACAAATTTCAGAATTTTTAGCAGAGATGTCGTTCAACAAAGTGGTCAAAAAACATTATTGACACAGCTGTGACATTTCTGGTAAACGCAAAAATAGTTGCCAAAAATATTGTTTCTAGCAATAAAACTACTCGTATGTTCTTCGGCCAAACTGGTAATTTTTGCCAGCATAAATTAATTTCAATGATTTAATTTTAAACCCACATTTATTAGTTATACAGTTTGTTAACAAAATTTCGCTAAATCAAGGAACATTTTTTCGATTATTGAATAATAAATAAATAACGGAATGAGGAGAAACATTGAACGGATCCATTTTTGAAACTTTCACTATTTCAACATTATTATTTTTAATTAACTAAAGTTATAAACAATAAAAATAATCGTTAAAATTTGTTAACGATATTAGACTAGATATATATTATAACAGAAATCCATTACTTTAAAATAAACTCTCTTCTCTTATTATAATTATATATATAATATAGGAGAGGTGAAAAATTAGAGACAAAAATAGTTGAAAAAGAATCCGTATACACAATCTATTTCTCGACACCGAAATCCATTGCTTCTTTCCTTTTGACGCATCAAAAAATCTCTATCGAATCTTGTATCGATATATCGTATTGCCCGTCCGATGGAACTCCATCTGGGAGGATGCGGCGGAGGTTTCTATTTTTAGCAGCGGAAGATTCTACTCTGAGATGGCTATTTTAAGAGCGGCGGGGGTGCTGTGACGGCTCGAAACAGGGCGGGGCCTACTCAAGGGAAGGCTCGGGCGTGGATTGGGAAAAGAGGTTACTGTACCGTGAGTTGGACTGGGGGGAAGCAACTTGAGATAAAAACATTGCAGTGCAATACTCAGGTGAAACAAATTGGGGCTTCCACAGTTGAAGTTACGTCATGATATCAAGGGGAATTTTTTTCCCCTCAACCCAAAATTAATAAGAGAAGTTTTTATTGATGGCAAATGAGAATGAAGGTGATTCGAGTTCAAAAAAGAGTCAAGAATGTAATTTGTAAATTAGAATAAATAGAATTAATAATAACAAAATATAATTAATCAAATGCAATAAAACCAAAATACAGAATGAGCCCAAATAATGGACCCGATTTTAAAAAAATCATTTGCGAAACTAGAGCACATATTACAATAAGTGATACGTGGATTTAAGAGAAATATACCAAGTAATTTTCAGTTATAAATGTTCGATGTGTGACGCTCTTGTTCCATAGTATATGTCCAATTTGTATTCCAGTTCGTTCCAATCACTCTGTCAACAGTTCTGAATGCTGAACAAATGCGCTTTTTAATTTCTGACAATGTTTTCGGCTATGGTGGAGCTCGTGGGATCTCACTGTAATTGTGGTAAAAATAAAATCATTTAATGAAAAAATGGAGAAAACAATATAAGAAACCCTTGTTCAGCACTTTTGAATTTTGAATATTTGGCTATTTTGGTTTATAAAGACGAATGCTATTGAATGCTATTTGGTTTATGCAGACGAATGCTATTGAAATCTCGGTATTACGTCAAAATTCATACATTTTAAAAAATATTGATCATGCATTCATAAGAGGTGCTTTTATGAGGTTAGAATATATTAAAAACGAAATTCTATTTTATATAATGATTGAGTATATTTGTATTTTCTTGCAACTCGAAACAAAATATTGTCAGAAACATTTCAACTTTATAGCAAGGCATCTACAATCATAAAATTAAATGAATAGTAGAAAGTAATTTTTTATTTTATTCCTTCATGATACCATTAACCCTCTCGCTACGTAATTCTTTAAAATCATTATTTAGATGCAATGTTTGCAAATAAGTCCAATTACTTTTCAAAGAAAGTGAACTGATACTACATGTTACATGGTAATAATATAATAAAATTCTGTAATCGTAAAAATAAACACTCTAAACTGCAAAAAACTCGGGAGGCAACAGAAAATGTACTAAACGCCAACCCGCATTCGGAAAATTAACAGCTGGTAAGAGATGGACATTAAACAACGGAGTGAAGTGAAATAATCAATGCTAAATGAACAAAGTCGATTTAATTTTGGATTTTGCATTATGCAGGGAAAAGATATTACTGTGAGAAGGCGGAAGCAGTTTCCTTTTTCTTTCAATTAAAAGTGCTTATATACTATTTATATCGTGCACGAAATCGAGTCCGGAACTGGCGGCTGTACCAAGAGAGGCCATTTATCCCTGTTGATCGACAAAAGTTAAAACGCATTGACGATGTTTCTCGTCTGCCAGTTACTTAGCTGAATGTATGGAAAAGCCGTAACGATGGTCCCTTCATTGCAATCTCTCTGACACCATTTGTTAAAACATTTTTTTCGTTTTTTTAATCCTTATATATTTTTTGAGCTGGGAGTTAGATGAAAAAAGAAAATGAAAATAAAATAGCAAAAAGGGAAGTAACACTAAGAGACAAATCGGAAAATAAAAAGCCCCTTCCTCCCCCTATCTCCGAATGCAGCGTTGGATCGAAAAAATTCTCTGCAGTTCATGTTTTTTGACCATCGACTCACTCTTCCCTCATATCAAAAGTTTATTCACTCTCGTGATGCCCCTCCCTTTTTTTGTGTGCGTCTTCGATACTAAAACCTAACAAAAGGGTGACGGGAGACTGAAGTAGTCCATCTTTGAATAATCATTTATGCATAAATGGACTGCACGCTCTCAATTATTTCCATATGACATCGCTCTTGTAAACGTTACTAAACAATTGTTAGAATGGATGAATGATCATAACATAAAGTACAATCTTCAATATCAAAAGCTGCTCAGCATGTTAATTAACATTAACAGCTTCTCAGCATGTTAATGAAAAAAAATCAACGTACCAAAAAAACAAAAATGAGTGTTTTTTATTTTTTTATATATATTTTTTTTTTGTATAGAGGCACGGGTACAGGGTGGGCAAAAAGTTCGTAAAAAACTTTAACATTTATGAAACCCGGAAAATTAAGTAAAATAAAAAATGGTTTGCAGGTAGCATCGATAAGTCACGGGATTTTTTTTTTAAGATAAGAAAAAAAAAAAAAAACAGCCAATAGATGGCGTTTCGTACATAAGGGAAAAAAAGACATGCAAATAACAAAATACCATATCATTTATTATAGCAATATGTCTACCACCACAGACGATAACACATTGCAGGCGTGTCACAAATCCAGGTACGGCAGAGTGCAGCATGTATACACGACAGCTCTCGGTGGATTGCATTTTCAATTCCGACAGATTGGATGGATGGAATAGATATACGCGGATTTTAAATTTTCCCATAACCAAAATTTCTGGTATTAGATCTAAAGATCGAAGAGGCCATGGGAACTTGCAACGCCTGCTAATGATTCTCTCTTTTCCCAAACGTCTGTATCAGGCATTCCTTAACCGGAGTAGCAATGTGACTTGTTTCTTCATCTTGCACAAACGTATCAGTAGAAGGCGCTCTTTTTCACGCAGACATGGAACAAACTTTTCGCACAGAAGAGTTAAATAACTCTGAATATTTACTTTCACCGTTTTCCACCCATTTATTGGACAATGTGTTTCAAAGATGAAGGGTGCTGTTATGAAGAAACCTATGAACTCATATCACACTGTGAGTTTAAGGGAATGCAGTAGTTTCTCAGTGTACACTCGTATACTTGAAGCCGCCCAGATGCGACAGTTATTCTAGATCAAGAGCGTAAGTATTTATAATAGCCTATCTCATTTGTGTACTTCCAACTTAGTCGTTCGTACAAGCGCCATTTGTCGGATATTTTTTTTTTTTATTTTTTTTATCGTATTGCAAAAAAATAAAAAAAAATCCCTTGACTTATCAATGCTAATTCTGCAAATAGTTTTTTATTTTATTAATTTTTTTAAGTTTTATGAATTTTTAAAGTTTTTACGGACTTTTTGCAAACCATGTAAATCGCAAAGCTTGTAGGGGAAAAAAAAGCCTGGATTTAAGTTGCAAATGGATGTGTAGAGAGCCAACCAACTGTAAATAAAAACTATTGAAAAGCCTTTTAATGCTGATTTGTGTTTTTTCTGCTATTTTACTGTAGTTCAGTGTACATACAAATTACTTTCAGAGTTGATGGATAGTTTTATTCTCGAAGTAATCAAAGAGGTAAACCAGCGGAAATGGTCATCCCACCATCTCGCTTACTTTCTAATAAAGCTGAATTTGTGTTTTAGACGCGTTTTTTCCCTACCAATTGAAATCAAAATGACATAGGACTACAATTGAAGTCACAGCATCATATATTAAATTTGATATATTTACTTCATTGTGCTTCTGAGCTATCTGCGCGCTTCTGAAAGTACAACCGATAGATGCTCACCCCCTTGTTGGGTTTTTTATTATAGATGCAAAATATTAGAGTGCCCCAAAAGTTTCTCTCATCGCGTTTTAAAGAGGCTTGTCACTGCAGAAGAAACTTGGATTTTATACGAAAATGTGATTAGAAAACGCACTTGGTGTGAGGAAATAGACCTGTCCTTACTATAAGTTCAACTCTAATCAACAGTCTTATTCAACTGTTCAACTCTAATCAATTGTCGAAAAGCAGGGATTATACCTCCAAAAAAAGTTCTTTTGTCCATTTGGTGGGATTGGAAAGGCACAATTTTCTCCGAGCTCCTTCCTCAAGGTGAAACAATGCATTCTACGAAATACTTTCATCAACTGGATCAATTGGAAGCTGCCATAGCAAAAAACGGCCAGAATCAATGAACCGACGAGAGGTTGTTTTTCATCATGACAACGCGAGACCACCTATTGCATTAGTCATAAGAAAGAAGCTCTTACAGTCTTATAGCATGTTTTACCGCATCCTGCATACTCTCCAGATCTCGCTCCATCTGATTATTACTTCTTTCTGTTCTTAAAAAATTCTTTTCGGGATAAGCGCTTTAAATCCACCAGCTAAATAAACGCGCACCTTGAAAATTATTTCTTGTCCAAAACGCAACAATTTCGGAAAAAAAGGCATAATAAGTCTTCCTGAGAGATGGAAGAAGGTAATAGAGCAAAAGAGTTCTTATATAAAAAAAAATAAGTGATATTTTAAACAGTAAATATTGTGTATTCATTTCATATTAAAAATAGGAAATAAACTTACGGAACACCCTAATATATGTACCGAATTTTATCCATTTAGTTCTCTTCGTTTTGAGTTATCTTCTCTTAGTTATCGAGTTAATTTATATTCGAACAGCCGAATAGACAGACTTTCTCCGAATAGCTTTTGCACAAAATTTGATAGATAGTGAAACAGGTAGACAATCATCAAAAACAGATTTTTTAAACCCAGGGAGATCTAAATTGTGGAGATTCATTTAAATATGGAATTCAAATTTTTCGATGATTACACTCTATTTTCTACACTTCGTATACAAGAAAATAAGAAATGAAAGGTGTTCCGTAGCACGAAATTGATACGGCCAAATGTTTCTGCTTTGCTGCAATGTCAACATCAATTGCCCCATGTCCACTCTAATCTAGATTAAATGGCTAATCTCCAGATAGTTAGAAATATGCATATATTTCCATCTGGAAAAATGTTTCAAATGAAGAAAAGAACTGAATATCGTTGCAACCAATAAAAAGGTACTGCAGAAAAGAAAATACAGAATATAATTTTTTTTAAAGTTCTTTTAATCATATTTAAGAAATGTGTTCAAACGATTGACATTTTAAAAGAAAAAAAGGTCGATTTTTCAGCAACTAAAATTGACCTATCCTTTAAATAACTGTTCCAGACCTTTTAACTTTACATTTTCTCGAAGGATCTTGCGAATCTTTTTTTAGGGGGGGGGTCCAAAATAATTTAATTTTGTGTTTAACTTATGAAGGTTTAACTAAAACATTAGTATGATTAACAAGCAGTGGGAATTATATCATTAATTGATCGATACAACATGAAATAATATTCTTTCATTTATTTAAAGTGATTTACGCCTACCTGCACCGGTCTAAGAATTAGGTACTGGATTACAATTGGAGGGAATACCTCTTAGTAAGGATCGGCCATGGTTCTCTCACCTACAGGGCGATATCAGGCCAAATTTTGCATTCTGAGTTCCAAGAGCATTGACATGGGAAAAAAGAAAAGAACGGGGTGTGAAGAAGCAAGGAGAGAACGGCAGGGGATGCCACGTCCAGCAGTACTTGTGATGTGTTAGAAATGATTCTGGGGTCCGATTTGTATATTCCCCAAATGTTAACCCCAGTACATAATGTAATTTAATTGTAATTAAATTTATAGCCTAGAATCTGACGCTTGGTCTTTATTAATGCCGACAGGAATTTGGCCACATCTACATTACATGAACTGACAAATTAACAGATCGGACAACAAGGGCCGTTGTGAAACGCGATAACCCGATTACACAAAGAACCGCAGTTCCATAATGTGAACTAATATCCTTCCGCTGGTACAGCAGTGAAGCTTCGAGAACAAGTGCCGGTTCAAGTGCCGGAATGTACCAACGTCCTGGCGCATCTCCCCAGTGATCTGCTCGTCCCGGATTCGAGTCCTGGTTCGGGCATGGTTATTCTTTACCCTGTGTTCTATCTGTGAAGCGTGTCAAAGAGCCCCCCCCCCTCTTCTGCAAAAAGGGGTTGTGCAAGCGAATGTCGTCTCCATATGGGCTAGAAGTCAAACTTCTGCCCTCGGGTGCTCAGGGATTTTTACCCTCAGAAACTACTGCACCACTCTTACCCCGATCTCTTGGACTTGGTTTGAATTGGAGTTCAATCCAAGGGGAATAAGCAACAGTGTCGAAATGTAATTAAACTATCGCCCAGAGCGCACATAGCATGAATACTAAAGTCGGTTACAAAATAGCATCATCATCTGACGTATGAGTTAGTAGCCATCATGTGAACAACAAAAACACACCACCCTTGCGCTCTCTATTGAAGAGAGATACTGCTTATTTATCCAGTGACATCTCACCCTCAATCGAGATATTATTATTAATCTTTATGAATAACAATAATTTAGTTGACCACATCAAACAGCGATATTTCCATGTCCAATAGGCAGCAAGGAATTGTATCATTTTTTCAATAAAAAGGATTTATAGTTTGAGCCATATCTTGTTCAGACAGATCGATTACTTTTAAATTCATCGCGATTCTATTCAGAACTGTTTACTAAATTTTATATCTGAAATATTTATCTGAATTTATCGGAATAATGTAATGATACATAATTTGATTTTAGTGTTAGAGTTTATGGACACTTATGGTGCAAATGACCAGAATGTTTTTCTCAGACGATGTTAAAAGAATTCAGATTAGCTTAAAGTTTATCGTCTCGAATTGAGAAGTTTCCCACGATAATGAAGAAGAATAAATAGAATTTGCAGACTAGGGCCATCCGACTATGATTTAAAGTTACAAAGCTCGTGCCAGCAGTGTCTTCAGTAGTTTCAAAACAATTTTATCACTAAGATATTTGATTCGCCTGATTTGCGAAGATAGATTGAAAAGAAAGAATTCGAAGAATGAAAATTTGTATCCGGATGAGTAATGCGAAAAAATTCAAATGGATATTTTGCTATCATCGAGGAATTTGAACATCTATGAATAAAATTTCATCAATTGTTCAATTTTGATGAATCAAATATTTTGTAGTTTCAAGCAGTTGCTACCGAAAGTTCACTCTAACCACGACTATTTCAGTTCATGCAATTAATTTGTGAGCTTTTTTGTGCCTATTCGAGTCTTTGCATGTTATAGAATTTTTATAAGGGACTACCGACAGTTTTCTTCCACTTTGATCTGAAACCCACTGCAAACAAACAAACTCACCATGAAGACCATCTTAGATAAGTGGCTCTAGAAGTTATTGGTTGCATTCCTAAAGATGCAATGCAGGCCTCTATACTGATGGTAGTCGTACAGAAGATCGTACTGGCAGCAGTATTTATAGTGGGACCCCCACTCCCTCCCTGACTTGAGGCTACAATAAGGCAGCACAACCCTGACACTTGCTCTGTCTTCAGGAGTGAATTAATTGCGATTAATGTAAGTAATGTAATGATGCTATCTTATCTTAAGACTATATTAAAATGAAAGATTTTAAACTCAATTTCATGTGGATTATGTCCACTTGCGCACCAATGGTACACGGGAACATCCCCTGGCACTTTGCTGGAAATCAAACTGGGACTGTGGCTCCCAGTCTGCTCTGGCTAGACTAAAAAGTGGCCACCATAAACGCCTTTCCTTTGCAAGTGGTAGAAAAATCCACCCCACTTGTAAAAAATGCTGTTACCATCCAGCTTCACCGGATCACATCCTGGGTTGCATCGGACTTTCTGAGGGAGACTCAACATCCGATCTCCTTATTATTATAGATTTCTTGGCGGTCAACAACCTACTGGAGCTGATCTGACATATCTCAGATCTTTTGAGGATAAGCAACAACACAACAACAGAATTTTATAAAATGAGAAAAAGTTACTGATAGTTGACATATCTCGAATTTAAAATCTGAACAATGAATAAACATTTATTCAAGAAATCGTGAGAATATCCCGATACATTATATCAAACTTTATTACCGGTGGGATCCTATGCATATCTTATTCTTGCCCTAGATTCGTTAGTTTAATGTATCTTCGTACCGTGCTGCTAGAATTCTAGTACAGAAATCTCAAAATAAAAATGATTATTACATAAAATACTTGAATTTTATTTCTCTTCTGTCGTTTCTGTATCCGGAGTCATCAAAATCATCTTTATAGAGCTATAAAAAAGATCCCGGTTCGAAATGTGAAAGTTGGAATTTGAGGAGCGTTGAATTATATGATCCATTTTGATATCTATACACCGAACTATTTAGCTGAACCTACATTGTTTAATTTTACGATCCTCTCACTGAAGAATAAAATTCTCCACTCTTTACTTTAAACATCATGTTGGAATGAGCGCCCTTCAAATCTAACTCGATAAAATAGTAAAAGTTTTATAGGTTTCGAAATTTTATTGAAGAATATACAATTTTATTGCAAAAAGAGAGCTATATTGTCATGCAGGTATTTGAATAGTACATCAGCGATAAAATGTTTGCTATTTGAAATATTTTGATGCTTTTTAGATCTATTAGGGATCTTAATTTATTTTTAAAAGCTGTAGAAATCCGTAAGTAATACTTACATATTTATTCCCTCAAATATGTAAGCAATTGTAGACACATTCATTCCGAATGCTGCTCACCAATAAAATGATTCAATGGTACAATCAATTACATGGCTCCCAGTCATCATTATCATGAATGTAATCACCATAAATATTCACAAATTGAAACTACATAAATGAAAAGGGAAATACAATGTGTTACCAAACAATCGCTTCAGACTTAAAGAAAGGCCTATCTAAGTACGACAACGTATGCAGCGTTTAATATGTACAGATTCGGATAGAACACGTTAAGACGTGTATTTTGATGCATAACATGTGAGTAATTAGACTATGACGATATATTCGGGAACTTCACATGTTATGTATCAAAATACACGTATTAATGTGTTCTATCCGAATCTGTACATATTAAACGCTGCATACCTTGTCGGACACCCTGTACTAATCCCACGCACTTGCAATGAGTGTAACGCTAGAGGTTTCCCATTCGGGATGATCACTACCATAGAAGAAATGTTTTCCCTAGTCATTACGTCAAGATTAAAATCCTGCTTCTTTCCTGCTAGCAGCCACACTTTTCAGAAAGTTCTTCAGTTTGTTTCATACTTATGGTTCAAAATTTATTGGCTTCGTTTCTTTTTTTCTATCGATTCAGAACGCAGTTGTTTTAAGTTGCTTTGAATTTTATACCTTCATTAAAAAAAAAAAAATCCCGTATTTTTAGAGCTTAGGAAGCCCTGGAAAGATGATCCCTCTTCGTCTCAGAAAATTTCATGATTTTTTTTTTAAGTTTCTCGTTCTCTCTCTCTCTCTCTCAAAAAAAAAAAAAAAAAAAAAAAAAAATTGAGTTCGCGATTTTGACGAATCTCAGCATTTCAGACCTCCTAGAGTTTGTAAAAGAAATTTTGGAAAATGTTTGTCTGTTTATAATAAAAAATAATTAAAAAAAGCTTTAAGCTAGAAGGATGAAATTTAGTATATGGTCTGTATATGCAAGTTTGCAGATTTCAGCCGAATTTTGTGCAAAATTCATTCAGAGGAAGCATGTCCGTTCGGTTGTTCGAATAAGAGTGAAACTGATAACTACAAAACAAATAGAGCTAGATGGATAAAATTCGGCAGACAGATTTAACGTTTATATTGTAGACAATAATTAAATTTTCATCCAAATCCTAAGAGGGTGACAGTCTGTCTGTCTGTACTCTTAGCATCATTATTCAAAAGCGCAATGATTTAAATATATCAAATATAGTACGCAATTTTGTGTCTACAAGTGTTTCTCTGTTGAATTTTTGCTTTAATCGAATGGAGTCAACACGTCTAAAATACAAATTTGATTTTCGGATAACTATTATTAACCGCATGCAGGGATTAATCGTCAAAGAATTCACCAAGGATCACACGATAGATTCAGTAAAAATGTCCAATTCTTGCCAAAGGTTAATATTTCGAAACTATATACGCCGATGCCATGGGTAAGGCGTTCCTAAGGTCCACAATTTTTTGTGTGGATGTCAGGGGAATGACACTTTTACTATGCGAGAACATTTTGGGACTTCGGTTGGTTACTAGAAAGTTCCAATAGCACCAACGAAAGAGGCAAAGTGTTCTGAACAGGAATGAATGGATATCAACAAAGGTTAATATAAAAATCATTGTCAGAAAAATGCAAAAAAGCTGAAGGTTGTTAAGAATTAACCACCTGAATAGATAGACGCTGATATATTGTACAATGTAAATGAATTATTTATAATGTGGACTGCTGGATTGCTTGCTGCGTATCAAATTGCTTTCTGCAGCAGAGAAGCGCCTTGTAAATTAATATATTCAATCTAGGTCGGGAACAGGTGGCACAAAAATATTACTGAAAATTGAAAATTGGACGGTTGATCTAGAAATGGTTCTTAAACTGGAACATGCAAAGTTAATATCACTATAGTTTACGGACTCAATAACCTTCTTATCAAAAATCCAGACTGAAAGAAATAAATCCAATAAACTCGACTTTTAATCACAATCATGAGAAATTTTAATTTTTAATAAACTTGCAGAATTTCCTATCATATATTTTGTAATTTCTTTCCGGAGGTTTTTTTCAGCGCTTTCTGATCTTGAAAATTTATTTTGGCATCAATATTTCAGATTAAAATAATTGCTAAGTAACTATTTAAAACATTTTTTAAAAAAAACATCATTTTTATTAATTTCTACTTTTTAACATTCATATTTATTCTGTTATTCATTATTGCAAATATTTAAAATTTTGTCATCAGTTTTTTTTCAAATTTTTTCAGACAGATTGCTCCAGGCATTTTTATCAAACTATAATTAAAAATAATCGATTAACTGTAAAACGAAAAAACAGTGAATTGTTATCAAGAACACACAATTGGACAACATTTCAAAAACCTATTGCAATAATAAAAGTGCTAAAACTCGATACTAGCTCGATGATAACTTTATATGCTTATAAACATGGAATTCATGTTTATAAGCATAAAAGAAATCAAGTGAAATAAAATTGCATGAAAAAAGATGCAAAGTCTGGATGGCACTCAATTGTTTTAATGAATTACTAACTAAATAATTTGACATTTTATTATAAAATATAAAGAAGGAACGTTTAATTAATTTTTCCCACCTTTATTCATTAATTAAAGTAGTTTATGCTATGAACCAGGATCCTTTGTTATTACGACTAGCAATGACTTGAGTATAATATCGCAGTGATATTATTGAAATTTTAATTAGAGTTTTAATAAAAATTAAAGAACATTTTGTCGTTTGTCCACAATAACTTTCTAAAATATTTACAGTACAAATAATATTTTTACATCATGTCAAAATTAAAAAAATATTTGCAATGATATCTATTATTTTGTACTATGGTTTATTTTTTAGTTTTAAAGATATTTAAGCATAATTCTAAGAAATATATTTCATACAAAATAAAATCTAACCTGCTCGAGTACGTTATGTTTGCTAGACAAAAATTATCTCTTATCAATGAATTAACATCAAGCTGTCAAAAGCTCAAAAGATTAAAAAATTAATTTTTACTGCAAATTAAACTTAGAGCCCAGAGTTTCTGAATAGTCTAAAATAATGAAATTGTTGATTATCCTAAAATAATGACTTGGTCTAAGAAGACTAAAACATTTTTTTATTTAAAAGTTAGATTGTCAAATATATTGCTGTACATCAGATCATAAGACTGATATACTGCATAAAATTCAACCTTTGTAATTTTTTCAGAAGTACAGTTATTGGCTGAAACAAAGTAAATTATTATTAATGTTCTTTTCAGTTCTCGTGAAAGTAAACCTGAATTCTACGCTGAGTTAGATAAATTTATGACTCATCGTACAGTAATCGAAAACATTAAAAAATTGCATAAATTAAAAAAAATATTATGCAAGACAAATAAGACTTCAGTGCTGAATGATTCGATTTTCTGCACTCTCATAATTTTAATATATGGTTTCAGAAAAAAGGATTTTGTATCTGTTGAAGTTTAATCAATTTCGTTTCAACCTTAAATTCTACGGCAAATAACAAAAAAAAAAAAAAAAAAAAAAAAAAGGAAAAGCACAGAACAGTGTAAGGCTTTCGAAATAGTATGAATTATATGACTATCGTACTTGAAGCTTAAAATTATTTTACTGAATAATCCATAAATATTAAGTGACATTAAGTATTTAACCCCGATTAGTAACATTGATTCTGGTGAATCAGCAGGTCGCTGAAGGCAATGAGTGGGAAAAAAAATCTTTAATTTTTTGATATAGTGTTTTTTACTTATCTCATACAGAATTTTCATTCAAATAATAGACTTTACACTATACGACAATGTACTATCACAATATTTTTTAAAAATTAAAAGAAAATGCGTGTTTACTGAAAAAAATATTTTAATTACAGAAGTACGAAACACAACAATTTTTTTTTTACTTCATAATTTCAGTCGAGCTACTTACATAAAACTCC
>JAPMOR010117414.1:95744-117088 GCA_026543865.1 Argiope aurantia
GTGAGTCTTTTTAATTACACAAGTACGAAACACAACAATTTTTTTTTTACTTCATAATTTCAGTCGGGCTACTTATATAAAACTCCCATTTGGTCAATTAATATTCAGAAAAATACTTTAACTATATAAATCACACATTGTTACAATTCTAACCTGCGTGATAATAATTGGAAGAAAATAATAAAATGTATTTTTATGATCGAATATAATTTACCACAAGCTACATACCTAATCTGTAGGTAGGCAGGGAAATTTAGCTTATTTTTGGCATTTACACATTTGAATTCAACTGCCCGAAAATTCACATTTAAAAAAAATATCAATTTCTGGAATATTTTTCATTAGTTAGTTTTTCTTAACGATAAACAGAAATTTAATTCACTGCAATGAGAATATTTTTCTGAATCTTAATTTTTTTTATAAAGATGCCCTTTATATCGAATTTTGAACTTATGAATGAAAAAATAAGGCTTACTATGGACATGAGGAGTTAAAAATTATTTATTTCAAACACTCATAACTCTAAGATATTCAAAATGCTTATTTTCGATTTTAATTTAATTCATATATAGTATATTATCATTCCTAAGTTTTGCATGATTTGATTGAAAATTATAATCGTTATTAAAAAAATGCGACGAAATTTAGGGTTTCATTATTTAATAAATCCTCTATATCTTCCCGAATATAATGCTATATTTTTTTAAGTGCAAATATTGCACACATCAAGAAAAATCATTAACCGCTTCACATACAATGACGAATCTGACGTATCGAATAACTGAATTTTAAATTTTAAATCTGCAATTAAGTGAAAGTATTAAGCAATTTAAAATGCAAAAATACTTAAAAATATATCTACATCTTAAATGCCACATTATTATTAAAGAGATTAAAACAATAATAAATGTTCCAAATAGGATGCGATGCCTATTTACAAAGTTAAGTAAATTCGTAGGCCTAAGAGGTACTGAAAGTTGCAAATCATTATCAGTATTTTGCGAAATGAGATGGCTTCAAATCATCCATTTGTAGCGGTTACAATTACTGCCTTCTCCTTTCTTCATAGGTGGCGCTACTAGAGCCACCTATCAAGAGCCATGTTTTCCCATGATTCCTCATTCTTGTCTCTTGTGTTGTCCTTGCTTGCCGTGTGTATTTGTTCTATGCCTTGTTCTTCAATATGCTTGTGTTAAATGTTTGTGCCGTGGAACTTAACCCGCTAATAAAAAGTAGTTCCTGAAGCTAGACTCATTCTTTCATCCATGGCATAACACATAATAAAGAGTCTCGTCCCTCTACATATTTAATAAATTTCTGGTCTAAATGCATTCGTGACTGAATCTTCCCTGTCCTACCGCTGGTGTGGTATGGAAGTTTGGAGTGGGATGACAGCTCAGGTGTAGTTCTCGTCATCTGATTGTGGCTAAAAATTATGAGGTCCGTCCCAAAATAGCCTTAGTGTTACTTTAAAATGTGATGTTAATATAACTAAACTAAAACCGAATCTTCCCTATAAAATGCAAATTTCAGTTTTTTTGGAGAGATTCGAAAAAATTTGCAACTTCGATTATATATAAATATTTTTGATGAAACAGTGCATTATGAATTTTTTAAAATGATATATAAATCCGAAATTATAGAATTGTTATACTCAATTAACAAATCAATCCGTGGCATCGATACAGAAACAAGAGTAGAGCTAACACCTCGTGCTCATATTGAGGCATATTGTTTGACAACGGATTCTGAAACCCTCTGCGCTTTTGCGCATGCGTTAGGATGTGTTTAATTCGTCAAAATAGGGATGAGAGAAAAAGGAGGAGATGTTTACATTTAACAATAAAACTCGGATTCCTCGTGGAACAATTTCATAAAAGACACGGTACTCGCATATACTTACTTGGGGGAAAAAAACTGAACGAAAAAGTATCTAATAGGGTGGACAGCAAGACGAAGGAATGACGAAAAATTCTGGAAGACTAGGAAAAAGCTCTCATTCTTCCTAGTCTCACCCCTTCATGAGACCGAAGCGCGGGAAAGCAGCCTCTCAGAATACTGAAAAGAACGCTGAGGCAGTGGCAAAGAGAATTGAAAGAAAAAAATGATCATTAACTAGCCTTCAGCGAAACTTTCCTCCCTGTTCTCCAATTTTTGAATGTCTTCCGGCGCTTCAATTTTTTTCCTGTTTTGTTTATTATGTTTTTAATAAAGAAGTAATAATCTTTAATAATCTTTCTTAGTGAGCAATCACTACTCATTGAATAACTACTTAGTAAATTTTGGTTGCTCTACACCTTATAGCTTATCCATCAGAGCATTTTGAAAGATTTTTTCTTCATGCAAGTCATCTCATTTGATTTGTAGGCAAAATTCATTTTAAAAACGATATGGTATTAGAAAGTATTTGTCACGATTTAATTATCGCATTAACCCTCTCGCTGCGCAATTCTTTCATCAATGTAAGTTCAAAAATTGCGAAGCGTTTTCTGCCAGACATCTTTGAGCTTTAAAAAGAGTGCGCAAAATGCTGCAAAACGTGTTTCTATATTTCGCAGAACTTTGGACAACTAACGCTATCTGTTAATCCAAATCTGAATGAAATCAGAAAAGCCGAAATGAAACCATGAACGGGAAAAGAGCGGGTTGCACAACTCAATACACTAAAAAAATACAACCCGCGGAAATCGATGGTTGCACAAGTTTTGCTACTTCTACGTTGCCCGTGGAAATCGCGGGATACGCAACGAGAGGGTTAAAAGTAGCAGAAAATGGGAAGGGGAATGACACATCTAGTAGAGTTTTTTGTATTGCCTCTGAATAACGTTACATAGTAGTCCCTATTTGTGCCATTAGGTCAACTTATACGCAACGTATTTATACGCAACAAAATACAGACTATTGTCACGTTTGAATCAAAATCTAAACTGCAAGGTGAAGGAAGCGTCGCACAGATGCAACCCTTTTCTATTCACCATTTCTCAACCAATGATCGCAGAGCCACTGATAACATTCTTCGGCTCCTGTGATACAAGAAGTGTGTCTACTTATCAAGGAAAGTGTTAAATAAAACGACCAGGCAGCTTGCCAGAAGCGCCATTCAGTAAGAAAAAGAATATTTTTGTTTACCTGAGGTGGAAGAAGAGAAAAACGGACTTGATTGCCGTTTGTCCTTTCTCCATCGAGAGTGAATGTCTTATTTGGAGTGATTACTTTTTTTTTATTTCCTTCTAAACGAAGTATAAGGAAAGTATTGTAACCGTTAAAATTACAGCTCGAGATTTGGACAAATCTCGATATTTTAGACCTCTTGGAGTTCGGAAAACACATTTTTCGCATTACATCTGTCTGGGAAAAGAATAACTCTTGAAGTTGTAGGGATTAAATTTGGTATACCAAATTTGAAGATTTCTATTAAATTTTGAGCAAAATTTATCTAGAGAAAGTTGTCTATCCGCCTTCGGAATATAAGTTAACACGCTAGCTAGAAAAAGGCAGGCAGGTATATGGATAAAATTCGATTACCACAGATTTAATATTTATACTGCAGATATCAATCAGATTTTAAGTCAAACCTAAAAGGAGTTGACCGTCTATAGGTCTGCACTTTTTGAAAGATATAAACGCGGTAATTCAAAAACGCAGTAACTTAAATATACCAAATTTGATATGTGATTTTGTGAATGCAATCGTAGTTCTGTGCCAAATTTTGGTTTCAATTTCGCTTGGGAAAAAACGATTGTGAGAAAAAAAAATCCATTGCTTTTCTAGAAGTTGATGATTGCGCAATACAATAGTCACGTGATCATTCCAAACCAGTTTAAGCCAGATTTTCGCTGGAAAAAAATCTGGCCTTCAGTTAAAATTGTAGAAGTCGCGTGATTTTCGTGAAAACCATCGCTTTTTAAAATTTGGTGATTGCGAAATATGTGAGAACATGATGTTTTTCTGTTGGATTGATACCACTTTGACTTTAAAAAAATAATGTTCTCACATAAAATTGAAATATTCTATCCCAAATTTCAAGTGATCTTAAATTTTTTCTTGGAGGATAAAAAGGGGAGGAAGGTGGATTTGCTGAAGCAGTGGTTTTTTGCGTCAAATATTTCGACACCGACTTTCATCACCTGCACTTTTTTGAATCAAGTTTTTGGTATAAAAATAGTGTCAGTGCTTCGTGTCACCACCGATTTGTCCAAAAGCACGAAATTTTCACTTAGATATATTTAAAATAATTCTTATATTTCATTTAAATAAGTCACTTCACCAATAGATTATGATCTGGATATGATTCTATATCTAATTATAATATAAACTAATTACTCGTAATTAATAATCAGTGTGACAATATCAATTACAAAGCAGTCTAATAAGAGATGCGATTTAAAATTAAATAATCAGCTTATGAAAACTTGATGTATATAATCAGGCAATCTTTTCTTATGATTTTATATAATCAGATAGGAATAATTTATGCAATACTGAAAATTTTTTCCAATTCATTTAAGAAAATTTGACAGAAACTTCTCGAAATAAGTATCAGTGGCAAAATATTTCGAAGAATTCGGTGCGAGAAAAGACCTGTCACCTTCTGAATGTCACCCCCCCCCCTCTAATTTGCAGTGTTACTTTCATTGTTATCATTGGATATGCATTTCCAATGCATATCCATCGTTGGAAATGCCTCGATATTCCAATTTCCAAGTGAAAAGTGAAATCCCAACACCAAAAAGAAATTAGCACAGAAGAATAAAATGAAGGCAAACATTTTGCCAAAGGATCATGTCTTAAAGCAAATAACACAGTGGTATCTACATAGTCTAGCTTCAGCTAAACATAGGAAAGAAACATTTAATTATTTCAATGGTACTAAAAATAATTCTTTACCTTGAAAATTATTCCGAGATTTAGATTAAAAAGGATTTGAAACTAGATTGCTTATTTTCAGCGGTCGAATCATTATTTGATTTGATTACAATTGCATCTAATTCACTAAAGGGTACTAGAGATTCCCATCCTCTATTTTTACATTGCTTATATTCTTTCCCTTAAAATTTGGCACGCCTGCACCTCAAAGATTTCACACTTTCAAATTCGAAAAATGAATATTAAATTCAAAATACAAGACTATTGCTGAAAAGGAATAAATTGCCGAAAAATCAATGCTTATAAAAAAAAGTCCTCTGTAATATGAAGTATTTTTTAAATAAAAGATTTTATTACAGAAATGTGTTTTACAGTTTCACCATTTGAATTTTAAATAAATTCTTTTAAACATACGGATTGCTTTAAAATTATTTTGTATAAGATGCCACTGAAAATAGCAGAAGCATAATGCCATTTTTTTGAAACAAAAAATAAATAAATAAAATATTATGAAATGGATTTACAAAATCGATATTATATATCGGTAAAAAGAAATATATTTTTGATTTCTAACTTTTTTTTATGTAGCAGAATCTTTAGTTCTGTACAGTAAACGCGATTTTGATTTTGAAAATTTTTACTTTTATATAGATATTATAAATTTGAAATTGTTTCAGAAATTTCCTGTAGAAATGCCCGTTGCTGTTATAAAACAAGCCAGGGAAAACAAGCCACCCAAAACCAAAATTCTGCCCTGAATGCAGCTGAAGGCCCGGGCCGGTGGCCTATGAATTGTAGCAAACCTCCAAAACGATGAATGCTGTTATAACATGCTGTTTGATTTCGACTCAAAGAGTAAATTAATTTACAGCACTGTTTGAAAATTCTATAAATTTCAACTAAAAATATCCCAAATTTGGTTAAATCATAATTAATAAATGTTTGGAAGTAAAGAAGGCGAAAATGGTAAAACCATATTTAACGCTGCTAATCTTTATAAAGAATAAGAGTGAATAAAGAAGATACATGATTAAAAAAATATCATAAAATTATCCTAGATTATTTTAGTACATTTTCCCCCAACTATGCTATTTGATTAGCATAACTTATTACTTATCACAAATTATTTACTTATTTAAACAGCAATAAATCTGGATTATTCTTTATATTACTTCATAGAAATTGTCTCAAAATATTTCATTTATAATAATTATATTTAGTACCATATTATCTTTTGATATGTCATTGCTCTTTATTTGTATTAATTAAAAAAAGATGACCACTTCTTTTAACATAGAGATGTCTTGTACCACATAATATCGTTATATTTATTAAAATACAGTAAATTACTCTTAAAAAATCGATTGTTATTACATAAGATGAAAAAAATTAAGCTATATTCAATATTTTAATGGCAGGATAGAATAAATCACAAACACTAATTTCTGCACCAAAATAATCTAAAATTATGACAGCGAATAGGTTTACCTAAAAGATGCATGAAAACGCCTTCTTATTGTCTCCTTTAAATTAATCAAATATTTAACCTATAATGCCGTTTTGGACGATTTGATTCTTATCGTTTAATGGCATTTATTATTGATTTTTTAAATGAATAATAAATGCTCATACGAAAGTTCAAAATAGAAAAAAGAAGTACAGAAAGTAAACAATACGAAATTCGATTCAACGAATATTTCAAGGATTAAAAATAATTAATGATGCTATTTTATATACAACATCTTCTGCTGTTTGAGATTTAAAAAAAATCAGGTTGCATTATCACAAGAATATTTATTTGCAAAAGCATGGCGAGCAACTTTCTGCACTTATTGAAAACTAAAATCGAAATCTTACCCATTTCATCTATCACAGGTCCCAGCCTCAGGGTGACGCCCACCAGCAGAATGCAGAGAAGAAATAAAAACACAGCAACAAACACAATCACTTTTCGTCCCAGTGGGGACAACTGATCGTCGTCTTTCCCCTTTTCGATTACAGATAAATTCTTATCCCTCTGTTTCTTGCCATTTCGCTTCTTCCTCCTGGAGCCTCTCAGTCGTTGTTTGTCTGAAGACACTCTTTCTGAAGGCCATGGCTCACTCGCACCAAAGTTGCTGTTGGACTGTGAGGAGCCATCCTCCCTCAGTGGCCGAGGAGAATCAAATTTGAAGCTGGTCCACTCATTCGTTGTTTGGGGAGTTGTCAAGTGAAGTCCAGGAAGCCAAGGTGTGATAGCTGGATCCATCAAGCAGTTTGAGCTCCGACTCTTGATGGACGATCTGGCTACAGTAAGGCAGGAGGACCTGAACATTGTTGGTTCTTCTTTGTCCTTATTGGGGAAACTCATTGTCCTGATTGTCGCAGGTCATCGTTGGATTCAGAAGTTTCAAATTCTAACCGTAAGCACCCACCGAATGGATGAATCTGTTCCTTCCGGCATACTGGTCCAAGTTTCAGTTACTGTTATGTTCAGTAAGCAACATCTTGATTTTATTCGATTTCCTGACTTATCGCTCTTTTCTAACTCTTCTATGAACCAGATAATGAACATGTATTATTTAACTAAATTTCCTTTGGAATGGAAAATCAAATATCTTTTTATTTTCTAATGCTATTAAATGTTTTGACGAGTTCAAGAATCTTAAAAACAGATTAATAAATTTATTATCTACCTGTTGAAAATAGCGAAATAATGCATTTCAGAAAGGAAAAAAAAACATTAATTTTCATATGCCTTCAAAATATCAATTCCTATAAACATTTTTAGTAAAAAAAAATAATTACATGCTGAGTTTACTTAGTTGTTAATGTTCTAATGCACTGATTTTATTGGTAATAAAAAAAATCGATAGCTCTTTTGCTGTTTTTTTTAACAAGAATGTGTAATTTTCCTTGCTTTTTTTATTTGATGAAGTTGAAACAGAGTAGTTCACTGTTTTTTGTTCGCACTTTTTAAAATTTTCTTCTGTATATGTTTAAATGATAAAATAGTACATACAGCAAGATAAATGCTTGGTCTATGGATTTTCTATTCTTGCCAGATTAATTTTTTTTTGTACACTGCAATAAGAATGGGCGAGAATTATGAAAATATTATGAGAGAAAGAAGTCTTTTTTGTATTACATGAGCAAAATTTTACTATGTTAAACATAGTCGAAATGCACGAATTCTTATATTTTTCAAAGCTCGTATGATAACTAGTTTTTGACCTCTAGAGTTTAACTACAATCTTGTTTAAAAACTTCTCTTTCAACAATTGCCAATTTATAAATATATCGATAGCAATTTATACAACATTACGATCAAAATTCTTCTAATTTTCATATGTTTGGCACATAAACCCATTTTTTTGGTTTATTTTCCACATGCATTGTATTACATAGCTGCACAACACGTACACTAACTTAATTCTTTATGAAATCTGTAAACATTTAACATGAAAATTTGTAAAATGCAAACAACCACATCGACTAATAATCTTTAAGCTCTTTTTATATCTTAAAAACCACAGGATTGTGTCTAGGTGCTTGAAAATATCGAAACAAATCTACTACGTATTGAGTGAGGAGTTCTAAATGCAGTGCTCAATGAATAACCAGACACCACTCACCCAATCCAGTCCTAAATCATACATATAACAACAAAACTAGAACTTCATGACCTTCTGCGTTCACAGCATCTTTTAATATCATCCGAATTCTTGCGCTGATCGAACTGACGATAATTCTGATTCGCTCATCATTTTATTATGTCATTTTCATTGGTGAACGTAATTGTGATAAAGGGCCAATCGATGTGAAAGAACAAGGGCAGCTTTTTGCCAGAGCAAGCAGGTGATAAGAACCGATTCGTGCCGCAGCCGCTGAACGGATAAAAATTGCAAACGTACGACAGCCGACTCAGCGACCAGCCATCGCTCTGCTACAGGGGGAATGCCGCTGTGCGTGAATCGTTGGCAAAAAGGGGCGATTTGAAAACTGCGCCGTGCTCATTAGTACCGGTGTGCCTTTTTTTTTCCTCGAAATTTTGGGGAAATGCTAACAGACAAACATTTTATTTTAATTAAGTGACAACTAAAAATATTTTTACAGGCATAAAAAATGTTTTTAGATAAACAAATGTTAAAAGAAATTGAACCTGTAAATAATACCACGTTACTAAAT
This sequence comes from Argiope aurantia, assembly GCA_026543865.1. Classification (NCBI taxonomy): domain Eukaryota; kingdom Metazoa; phylum Arthropoda; class Arachnida; order Araneae; family Araneidae; genus Argiope; species Argiope aurantia. Next base: position 104,778 of record JAPMOR010117414.1, read on the forward strand.
TATGAAATAATAATACGAAGATGTAGCTTATATGTTGGAAGATTAGAAGAAGAATTATAGAAGACAGATTATTATTAAAGTAAAACGAATTTTTTTTAAAAAAATTAAATAATAAAGTCGTCAAATAATATTGCATACTTTATAAAATTACAATGACAGAGGACCGGAAATATGTTGAAAGAAATTTAATCGGATCAACGTGTCAAATAAGTATCTGATAAATAACATAATAAACAAAGATCAATTTTTATAGATTTCAAAGTTGTGATTGTAGAAGTCTGGAGGAGATTTTCCTACAAGAAATTCAACAAGAGAAAAAAAAAATGCTAATGGCTCATATGTTAAATAAATTTGAATAATTTTCATATTCGTAAAAGATGTCATTAGAAAAGACCTGAAATATCTCGGCAAGAAATTAAATCAAAAGAACAAGTTGTCATCATGTATAATGTTTAGAAATGATATTTGGTCATGACTTGGAATAGATTTTATCTAGCATCAGTTTCAAAATTATTTTATTATTTATTATTTGGGCAATGTAGCAATTCGATACTACCATCGAAAAATTATAAGTTAACGAGAAATGATTTGAAAACAAGCGAAAGCAATCATTTTCGTAGCTCAAAAATAGCCAATATTAAGGTTTCTTACTTTCTAAATATAAGAAAATCCATAATATTCCGCATTTAAGATATGTATTTAAAAAATGTTTGAATGATTCAAAATCCTGTTCTCGGAGAAAATACACATTTTAGTTAAAAAACGATTTAAGATGAAAATTCGAATCTGTAAAACGAACTGAATAATAAAATGGATGTATTTTTTATATAACACTAGCCCTTCGATTCATTTAAATTCTTGTAATGATAAAATATTTTAATCTTTACTCATTTCCTGATAGCGAGAGTTCTGAGATTTTGTCCAGTGGGGGAAAAGTGATGTCCATATTTTCAGAAATGTATTATCCGTGAGTCGCATTGCTTTGGTTAAAATTTGATTTGTATCCTAAAAAGAGTCAGTGTTTTCAAGTTCAAATCGAGAATATTTTGAAATACATAAAATTATTAAATAAATAAATATTGAATCAGTTTACTGAGACTTCACACTAGAAACTTCTTCACAAACTTTTTGGAACTTCTTAGAAAATTACCGGACACTTCTGCTTCACACATTATAAGGTATAGCCTATTCGGCAATTTAACATGAAAAACTGATTCATTCTTTTCTTTGACACTTACATCATATATCATTTTTCTTCTTCATTTTATACCAGGAGTGTTATTTAGTAGTGGATTTGGGAATAATTGATCACAAAATTCCAAAATTAAAATAAAGAATTATAAAATATTAAGCGATTAAAAGTAAAAAACAACATAAAAGTTTTTTTTTAAATAAAATATAATTTTATCAATGCAAAAAATTACTTAGTATTAGTTAAAAATAACATTTTTCAAAATTAAAACACAAGAGTGAAACAAACACCTTAAAACCGTGGGGTGTGAAAGCAATGTGATAAGGAAATGAAGCTTCAATGAATATAACATGGAAGAGAAATTCTAAATATTTATTCCCAACAAATATAAAAAATTGGAATTCATTTAGATTACATCAGCGTCTTACTTTTTCATTTTTAATTCAACACTCAGATTTTTGATGAAAATTCTATCTTCAGCTTTTAAATTTTAGATTATAAATAGAATATATTCACCACCCAAAACAGAATGCAAACATTCGTAGGATTTTATCATTTCTAAAGCTCTTTGAATACTGCCCCACTCTTATGAGCTCGCTATGGGAAAAAGAACAAAAATTCTATGTTTGTAAGAATAGCACAAACACGTCCTATCCATCAAACACATTCACACAAAAAAAGTAAAATTTTCAGTATAAAATTTAATATTCTAATGGTTAAATAAATTAATAAATGCCATTGTTCGTATACTAACCTCACCATTAAGAAGAGCCATTAATGTCACCCCACCATTAAAACGAACCATTGTTCGTACAGTAACATTGCCTTTAGAAAGCATACCTCAGTATGCAATCAGTTAATAAACCATCGGACTAGAGAAAGTTCTCGGAAAACCTTTTATGTTCTGAAAACATGTCGATTATTTAAAAACAAACAATATTGAATTAGAATTATTAAATATCCATTAGGGTTAAAAGAAATGAGTTTTTCTTAGAGAAGATCTATACTTTAGGTTTCTAATCCATTACCGAAGTGAGCAAATAATTCGGTTATGAGCCTAATCTATCAGTGCTTTACATTTGTAAACTCATCAAACTCTCTGTACCGAAATGATGCGAGCACGGAGCCATTTACTGTTAGGGAAGATTGGAAATACTGAACATAAGTCTTAATTCACGTGGAAGGGAACGGAAACTGCATGGGGTAGAGGGCGCTGTTCGCCAGTGCTCCAGTCGGATTTCGAGATTTGTAGTTCAAAATTACGATATGCCTGAATCAGTAATTTATATATACTGGAACAGAGGAATGCTGTCGCGAAAAGGTTAGTTAATCCTGATCTGGAACGAGCATAATTGTAAACTTTGAGCAGTTTTAGTGAAACCGGACACAGGGCAATATATACATGAGACTGATATATTTTCATCATTACTCGCTTTCCATTTCTATACGTCTAGATATCTGAAACACGTTTATGATCAAACATTTTTAAGAGAGTTTAGTTTGCCTTTTAGATTGTTTCATTTAAGAGAGTTTGTACCTCCTTTAGAAGTATGTACACTTTTAAAGGTATGATGGAAAACTTTAAAATTAAAAAATATTTCTTTGAACGTATATCTGAACAACTACGATTGAAATTTTGAAAATAAGCGATCGCACAATACTGGATTAAAATGAATCGCAATCCAGACAGAATCAAGAGATACATTCCATTCTGTAAATCGATTCCATCCGCAACATGGATGACACGATTAGAAGATATGAAACTAATTTAATCACTGAGATTTCCCATCCGCCATTCATTTTAGCTTCACTCGCCCGAAGAATTGCGTGTCACTGTAACCTCAGTGTCAGCAGCGCAGATTCATCGTTGTCAGATTTATCTGCTCCTGGTAGAAATCGGATGGAAATAAAATGTCTCGTCCAATAGGGATTGGCCAAATGAGAGTGGATTGACAGATGCAATATTGATAACTTGAACTCTTCTTTGCATGATTTCTTTTCTTTTATCGTGAAATAAATCAGGGTGATATATGTCATGCTCTAGATTAAAGGGAAAATGTTAAAAAAATCCCAGTATAAATATACAATATAAAACAATTAAAATACAGAATGGTGGAAATAGCCATCATCATGCAAATTTGCATATGAAACTCAGTACGAAATAAATGAAAAATATATATCTTTGCATCATATTTATTCCTGATGACGATGAAAAAAACATTTATTCTTCTTCTTTAGACACAAATTAATTCCTCGTTTACTGCATAAGATGGTAAAATACCCTTTGAAATTTAGTGTATTTGCATCGGAGTGACCCACCGACTTTTGGCCAAGCTTCAATGTCTTTAGCTTCGAAATTTCTCTACAAAAATAATAGAAAATAAACAAAGAGTAAAAAGCATCTTCGTCATACATCAGAAGTGAAACAGTTGCATAGTGATGTAAATTTCTGTCACATGGTTTTGGGAAGATTATTTGATGTATTCGACATAAATTGGATAAAAAATAACACACACACACACTTTTTTTCCCACGCATTACCACTTCTATTAGCAAAAAAATCTCAAAATGGTTCAAAAAATTATTCAAGAAACGGTACGTTTTTCCTAACCACAGCAAACAGCGGAATGACAAGTTCAAACGGACTATAATGATATTGTGACATTTGATTTTTTGTTTTTTGACAACTACGTTTTTTATTACGCAATATTCGTGATAAAAGTTGCCAGCAACAACCAGTTCAGAGTAACACCTATTTTGAGTACAGTTTTTTGTTCACTAAATGTTATGATGGAAATTTCCATCATCATGCAAAGAAAGGTTCAGAAGGTGTTGCAGATTCAAGGCTTTACTAAATTTCATCTGAAATGCAAAGGGTAGTTGTTTTAGAATAAAAGTGTTGGAGTTCAATCAAAATAATTTCATTACACAGACTGGCTAAATAATTGAAGTATATTTTGAAACATACATAAGGGAGGGAAAAAAAGATAACGGCATTCAGGTTTCGAAAGATTTAAGTTACCTAATTACCAGCAAAATTACAAGCTAGTTGGGAAAAAAAAACGATCATTGTAAATAAATTGTGTTTTAACTTTTTTAAATTGACGTAGAATATAGCTAGAATTTATGCTACAATTCTTCACTAAATGCTACTGATTCGACCTTGTCCACAAGTATAGAATGTATGCTATAGGTTTTTATTTTCTTTTTCTTTTAAGAAAGTAATTCTTATTTAAATTAAATAAAATTTTGCCAAACGGTATCACATCGGTTTAGTAAGACCCTTTTAAAGTTACTCATGATCAGTTTTGGAACAATTTAAATCACAGTCGAAAGACGGGGGCGAAATTTGAGACGGCAAATGCTTATCACAATCTAAGTATCGTATCCACTGGAGAAAGCCTGGATTAGAATTGTATTTTTATCTTTCATAGAATCAGGTTGTCGAATCAGAAACTATATTCTCTTGGATGGCAAGATTTAAACATTTGGATGCTATAGTCATTTGAAAAAGGATTTTAGATAATATTTGATTAGATATTAATTTTAATATGAAAATATTTTTTTAGATTGGCATACAATTTATAAATTGTGCAAGTTCAAAAATTATTCGTGCAGAAAGAATCAAAGCTACTACGAAGGGTGATTAAAAAAAAATTACAAGCAGCAGCATTTGGAAAGTAGAAATTGTGGATGGGAATATTGTTACCCAGAGTGGAGACAGATGGAGCTAGTTGTCTTAGACCGGTCTTTCTAGCAGATAGTGTTAGTACTGAAACCTGAAACTGCGACAGTAATGGCAAGACGTTTAGAGAAGTGGTCTGGCACAGAGGTGCGGTGCCAAGAATGTGTCCCCCCATTCACAGACAAATCGTTGAAGTATACGGGGGTCGAAGCAATGAGTAGACAACAGGTGGCGAAATTGTGTTGTTCTTTTGAAGCGGGCAGAGAGATTGCTGGAAACGTTTAAGTGGAAGGTCTGGAGCTAACCTGCCTCCCAACACATCTTCGATTTGGCTTCCAGTAACTATTTCCTTTCCCTGGCATTGAAGAAAAACTTATCCGAAACCCGGTTCATCTCAGACGGTGATGATCAAAAAGATGCCGAGAACTGGTTCAATAGTCAGAGACCTGTTGTTACCAAGATGGGTTAAACAAATTGGTTCAGCGGAGTGATAAATGCCTCAACAGGTTTGGTGATTATGTAGAGAAGTGACCGCCACATATGACTCTTAATTACCAGTTGTATCCTGTGTCTATTGTTAATAAAGCAATTTTCTTTTGCCTTGTAAACTTTTTTTGGATCTCCCCTCGTACTATAAAGCCTCGCTAAAGTGCAGACAGACAATTTTTTCCCATATTTCACCATACATTACACATAGATTGTAAAGGCTATTATGCAATCATACTAGACAAATCCGTCTTGAAAATGATTGTATTACAATATTTCTGATCACAAGTTCTAAATTGTTTTATTATTTGCTCACAAAACACGAAATGGTTCTATTTGTATAGTATGAAATATTTCCATTCTAATACCCACGTGATTCTCCGCATATAAGACCAGTTTGCTCCATAAGACGTATTAGGATTCATTTTCAGGAGACATCTTATTATTTTTTTTCTTTTATCCAGTAAAAGAATCACTGAGAAAAGTCGCTCATTTTTTGCTTCAACATTTTAATTTAATTTTATTTCATTTTTCTGGCAAAATGTATAGCCATAGTGTTATTATAAAAGCAAATGCTTGAATATTAACTTTTATAATACTTTGCTTTCCTGTCAGAGGTGATGATTGCCAACTCATGCCTGTAACAGTCGCCAAGCTAATTCATACTTATTTCTGTTAACATTTCTTTCGCCCATTTTAGACTGAGGCTCCGATTTCCTTTCCTTTCGGAATCGCGATGAATGTCAGATTTCATCATAAATGAATGTGAAATTATCTCAAAAGTGCTTTCATTTGTTTCGGCAATAATTAATATTGCTATAAAAAAGGGAGAGGGGAATAGAATTTCAAAAATAAACCTGACAAATGTTCTCAAGTTATTTCGAATATTTTGACGCTCATTAAGTGGAGGTGGGGGGGGATGTCAAAAGTATAATCAAGGAGTACAGGAATGAAAAAGATTTGCGAGTCGTGGCACTAGAAGGGTGAATTCGATTTTTAAACCGAAATCGTAGATTTATGTGGAAAGCGAGTATGAGTAGGTTATCAGTCTGCTAGTTCCAATGAAAATATATACAATAACTCACATTCGATATGAACTAGATAAATGAAATTTCCTATAAAGTCTTGATCTGAATTGTAGAACCGGATCAATATTTAGATCAAAGATTGGAAGTTTTAAATGTGTAGTGAATTAACTTTCCTATACAATGAAGCTAAATACATTTTGTCGAAATATGCAAGGAAGTAAATACCTGTTGATTTATTGCAATTTTCGCTATAAACCAAAGAATTTCATTGAGGTAATTACATTAATTGACATGAAGGCATAATAGAGTTCAAAGAAAGTGGATTGGAAAGTAATATTACTTTTGTTTCAAAATAGACACGAGAGGGAAAAATTCCTCATTTACAAATACTTCCTTCCTTTTGAACTAAATACTTTCATTGAATCGCTTACAATAGACCTTTATAAAGTTTCTAATGACTCTTTAATGGGTTTTTGAGCATTCTACAAAGAACAGAAGGTTTCACAGAATTATGACACAAAGAACAGAAAAATTGTTTTAAAAGTTTTCAAACAATACAAAAGCAACAGCATAAGAAGAAAATGTATGGTAAAGACAAAATCAAATTAGTAAATTTGTTGTTTTCATTGTTACTTAGGGCACTTGCCATACACAAGCCTTCTTCCGAAGTCAGCGATTTTAAGCCGAGTTTGTGCAGTAGCTTCTGAGGATAAAGGCCCCTGAATACCTGAGGGCAGAAGTCAGAAGTTACTTCATTCTAGCTCAAATGAAGATGACACTCACACACTCGCTTGCACAACCCCTTTTTGCAGGGGGGTTCTTTGACACACTTCACAGATAGAACACAGGGTAAAGAAAAAACCATATCCGAACCAGGATTCAAACTTGGGACACCAGATCACGAAGAAGATGTGCTACCCCACTAGTAAACTTAGCAAGTTGGAAACATTTAGGTTTGAGTAGATGATTCGGGATCTGCTATGCGGAAAAAGAAAAAAGAATGATAAATAATTAAATGTCGCGATTCATAAAAAGAGCTACTAAGAGTAATAAAGTATTCATAATTTCTAGTAACTAGTCGGATCGATGCATTTTTTTGAGTATCCCAAAACACATTATATATTCTGGTTTTTAATCGTTATTTGTAAGGCTCGCTAGTTCCAAAGTGCGTTTGAAACGAAACATCATTGCTCTACCAAACTTTATGGAATAATCGCTGTTTGAAATAAAAGGGTAAAATGCCCCGTAGCAAAGAAATGAACAACTAAAAAGTATTAGACATACTGTCGAGTATTTTTCAGATTAGACAGAAATGCAGAAGTGAAAACAAAGCACGGGCATTTTTCAAAAATGCTAAGGAAACCCAGAAAATGTCAGAATTTTGGTGAACAAACTTTATCTGATGTTCACTAATTCATTTATTATTTACTTTGCGTTACTCTGATGTTATACAAAACGGTATTAAAGTGCCAGAATCCTCCCATAAATTTCTTTGGAGAAGCGATAAAAAATTATTTTGTATGCTCTCGTATAATATAATATATCAGAGACTAGTTTCAGAGTTTTTTAGTTGTTGCTCCAAAACAGTATACTTTTAAAGTGTATTATTTATGATACAGTCGTCAACAACAAAAAATGGAACACCTCTTTAATTTTATTTATTATGACATCTTTACAAAATTTGTAAATGGTCATGTTTGTAGATATTGACAAACTAATTAATTGAGTTAACTAACATAGTGAATTAACAACTGTCTCGAAATTTTGTCATTACTGAAATCGAGATTTTTGTTAATTATTCGATTCAGCAGATCTTTATCAAATTTCGTTCCGAAATTCCAAGTAGTTCCGGAGATATATTTAATTTTCCCTGAAGAAAATTCCACCCCCAGAGAGCTAACCCATTGGCAACAATATATTAAATAAATTGCAGCTTGTTAATAGCAAAGACCTTCTTCGCATTCTCATTCACAGGAATTTCGGGACGTTTGTAAAAGATAGTCGTAGAGTGCCTTAAATGCAACTGCAGCTCGTTCATAAAATCTGCAGCAAATCTTGAAATTAATTATCTTTTAAAGTTTTTTTTAGTTAACTTGCTTGCTTTTCCTCTCTGAGTATTCATTCATTTTAAAAGAGTGTTTATTTTTCATTCTAAAAGAGTGATGATGAACAAGAAAGGGAAAAAGCAATAAAAACGTGAAAATAATGTTGGAAAAAGTCGGCGTTGATTTGCGAGTATCTACACTGAATTTCGAGCGGAAAGAAAAGAGATATGTAGTAAATATACGTTTAATACAATGCACTTGTGCTTCAGATTAATTTTTATTATTGTACACACTTAGCAGCTTATTTTTTAAATCGCGTTTATTTCTTTATTCTCGGTGATGGTCCACTGTCATCAGCCATTTTATCAGATTTCTTTTCTTTATATGCTGTTTGATATAAATCAATCATTAAATTTACATGCAGGCTAGTTATAATTAACGTTTCACTTTGAAATGATCATAAAAGGAAAACTACTGGACCAAATGTTATCAGATTTGGTAATAATTTAAAGGGGGTCATGGGAATGTCTTTTCTACCAAGAAAAAAGTTAAACTCACGCCCAGGGTTGGAAATGACGCTGTATGCAATATTGTTAAGCAAAATAGGACCTGAAGACATCAATTTAAAATGTGCTTAATCATTTCTGAAGCATGTTACAAAGCATGTTCAATGTGTGTTATCTCAAAAGTACTTTTTATGGTGATAATTTAAACAATTCGACGGAACTGAGAGATGCGATACACCGACACGTGCGTAACATTCCTCATGATATTCTAAGAGCTTCTGTCGAGAATGGAGTAATGCATTTAACTTGCTTTCAGAAAATGCTGGACGCCACATTACTTTGTAACACGTTTCAGAAATGATTAAATTTAGTTTAAACCAATGCCTTCATGTCTTATATTGTTTATCAATATTGCATACAGCGCCATTTCTTCCCTGGTTTGGAGTTTTTGACCCCCCCTTTTTTTTGACAGAAAAGAAATTCTCATAACATCCTTTAAACTATTACCAAGTTTGATAACATTTGGTCGAGTAGTTTTTCCTTTTATGATCATTTCAAAGTGGAACTTTCATTATAACCACCCTATATTTTAGCACGTTTTGCGCGGAAGAAAACGCTGGACACTTTGGTTCCACCAATATCAATTGATTTTATGTAATAAATCATTTAATTAAGGCCATTATATGTCTGTAATGTTGTTATAATAATGTAAAAATTTCAATAAAGTATTCTTCATTTTTTTACTCGCAATTGCAATCTATTCAGATACATTACTATAACAACCAGCGAAAGTGTCCTCGTTTCGCTTTTCTTACATCTTTCACAAAAGGTGCGCTTAGCCTCGTAGCATAGTGACGAACGTTATGCCTGCATTTTGCACCTTTTCATTTAAGCAACAGCGGACGAAAATGGAAGCAGCTTTAAATACTTGAGTTAAAAACATATGCAACATTTCATCTATCTAGCCTGTAAAGTTTTCGAGTTATTACATATGTTTATATATAAGGAGAGGCGTATTTAATCCAAAATTGAATATAAATTGTTAATTATACTGATTTGAGCTTAATTGTGTTAAAACGTGAGTGAAGGTTTCATGTAGTCAAAGCGTTGATTTAATTTACTTTGACATAATCTATGCAAATAATAAGTACTTATTTGGCAATATATCAAAGATCAAATTCAGTTAATTACAAAAAAATTGCTGCTCGTTTGCTAAGAGTGCTTCATATAGACTTTCATTTATTTTATTATTTTTTTTCCAATTCAAATCTTTCTCGCCAATTTAAAAGCTTTTAACTTATGATGACAATGACAGTGCAGGGCCTCTTGCTTCGACAACAATCGAGCGTCTTCCAAACCTTAAGCAGAAGAATCAAATATCAAAAAGTTTTGCCTCCTTTCCGCAGGAAAAAAAATCTTAAGCATGACTCTGTGGAAACGAATTTCTCGTTTAAACTCTTCCAGCTCAAAAAGCAGCTTACCAAAAACCTGGCTCTTTTATATCGGCGTGCGGCAAACGACACAAGAAGCCGCTGGAAGCAAAAAAACCCAAACAAAACGAAGTTCCACGTTGAATGAAACTCACGTATTTCCAAGTAAAGTAAATAATCTTTGCTCCTCTCTCTGTCGGTGCCTATTCTGAGCTCAGATGTACTCTCCCCCTCCCCCAATCTAGGATTGACTTTCCGTTTGATGAAGGCGGTCTTTTTTTAAGTCTTCGTTTATTTTCATTCTCCCCCCTTTCCTTCGCTTCCCACTAGCTTTCGTTCCTTTTGCATTGATGGCAGCTGGATGGGCGTCTATTTGGTTGGTTTGAGTGAAAGTAAGACAAATCGATGTTGACTTCTCGGCTCGCATTTTAAAAATATGTGTTAATATCAATGGCACTTATATGGGTTAATAACAATGGACATATATGGGTAAATATCAATGGCATTTATATGGATTATATAGGGGCTAATATCAATGATATATATGGGCTTATATCAATGGCACATTACGCATAGGTTCTTTCAAACAGAAAAATGATCAAAAAATGGTGGATGCGCCATTAACAAAGATTTTTTTTTTCTACTTTCATTTGAAAAAGCTTAAAAGAATGGATATTTTTAAAGCATCTAAAAATATTCTTACTTTGTTACACGTAATTTTATTTTGTAAATTAATTATGTTATAATATTTGTATTTTTTGTTCTGACTTGTTTCAAGACATGTTGTTAAATTATAAATTAGTTCTATTATGTATTAATTCCATACTAAAACGTATAATCTGATAAGGAATTTAAGAAAAGAATGAAAGAATATTCGATGCTAATGAATCATATACTAAAAACTAAAATGTAGAAAACAAATATGTACTTTTTAATTTAATAATGAAAGACAAAGAAATATGAGAGAAATATTAAATTGTCATTTGTGAAGAAAGAAAATAATAACTATGTCAAGAATGTTCTCTTGACTTGACTTTTTTTGTCCTCTCTCACAAACTATCGTGTTTCGTTCCTCGTAGTGTAACAGAAAAAAGTCACGTGTGCGTTATAAAAATCGTCATTTTGACTGCTTCAAACAGATCTTTATTTTATGACAAAAACCGCCTATCATTCATCTGAAACGCTGCAATTTTAATTTTTTGCATACACATGCAAACAGATGCACAGAATGTTAGACAGCCAACTGGAAAACAACAAAAAATTCAATATACACCTAAAACCATGATGATAAAATCAAATTGCTTAGTTGAATTTTGCGAATTATTGTATTCACTAACAAACAGATGTAACAGCAATCAACAGTAGTTAAACGTTCTCTCTTTCTTTTTCATATAAGTGTGATATAGGACCCAAAAAAAAAAAATGGTGAACTTTCGACAAAACCATAAAAGCCGCAACCTGTAATTTTTGTACTTTGTAAGAGAGTAAAGAAAATCGAATTTACACTTTGTGCATCTTTCATTCAACAACAACAACAAAAAAAACTTTGATATGAAACAACAACTTCAGTGGTGAGATCACTTGCCAAATTCCTTATATTTGTCATTACATTTTGAAGTTACATGGATGCAAAAGCACAGATAGATGGTCAACTTCTTATCAAATTTAGTCCAAAATTTGATAAGATCTGCAATTTTGATGTTAAATTCGCGCAGATATTTTTTAAATCAGAATTTAATAAAGATAAATTTTTTAAAATTAATTTTTAATTAAAATTTTTCAACACAGAATAGAAAAAACAAAATTTGGGGAAAAGACAACATACCAAATTTCATTCGCTTAGCGCAAAGCATTTTGAATTATTGTATTCGCAGACAATAGGCATAATTCTAAAAACACTTTTTTGTCTCAAGTAACACACACACGCACACTCACGCAC
>JAPMOR010117414.1:122088-134571 GCA_026543865.1 Argiope aurantia
GACAATATTTCTTTCGAGGGAAAACGCCGAGGAAGTTTAATATAGGTGACATTAATTCATTCTGAAAATGTAACCTTATCCTAGACTTTTATCATGGCCAAGAAACTTTTTCAAAAACCTGCCAAGGACAATGTCATATTCTAACGCAAACAAATACCAGGAAAGAGCGCTTGGAGCGGAAAATTAAAAAGAGTTTTTATGTGTGTGTTTTATAAGATTGAGTTATTCTGACTTATTCTTGCATGAAAAAAATACTCAATTTTTAAAAATTCCTTTATCAATTAATTACCATAATAATATCGGCGTCCTGGCCAAGAGGTAGCGCATCTTCCCCTTGACCTGGGTTCGAATCCTTGTTCGGGCATGGTTGTTCTCCCCCTGTGTTGTATCTGTGAGGTGTGTGAAAGAGTCTCCCTGTAAAAAGGGATTGTGCAAACGACTGTGTGAGTGCCATCTTCATATGAGTTAGAAGTCAGACTTCTGCCCTCAGGTGCTCAGGGGCCTTTACCATCAGCAGCCACTGCACAAACTCGGCTTAAAACGCTGACTTCGTAAGCGGACTTGTCTGTGGCAAGTGCCGTAAATAACAACAATCATAATAATAATTCGTTACAAATATCAACAAGATATAGGTATTCGTTTATTAATATGGCGTGAAATGCAAATTGGACATGAAATTGATATTCTTTGAAAGATAATAAACTAATTAGAAAAATCTTTTTTTATATAAGAAACGGCAAAAAATTATACTTTCATAAAAACGGTAGAAACAATTTAACATAACTCAATGTGTGACTCAAGAATTGTCAAGCATATCGAAGAAGGGATGAAGCTTCTTTATTCATCCCGATCAGGTTAGAAGATTATATTCGGTCTACCCTTCATTCGTTTTCGCACATCTCTTTGAACCAGTTTAGAATTTGTATTCCTGACTCGGTCTAAATCTTGCCTGTCAGTCTAAATCATTGTATAATCAAAAATTGCAATCTTTGTTTCCTCGTGGAAGCAGGATGCATACGAAGTTTAATAGAGCTGGTTTAATCTTTATGAATTCGCTCTCTCATGAGCACAAATACATAATAAGCCTACTCATCGTGGCGGAGGGCGACCTTGTAGCATCCCCCAAGGCGGGAAGACCTTCCCACTCTGCTGCTTCCAAGCAAACAGTCTTCTCCCTTTCTTAAAGACCTGGAGCACAAGAGGAAAACTTTCTCACTGTCACGAATTTCTGAAGGATTCCATGAGATCGTCCAACTTCGCTTCACCATGTGGGTTTAGTAGCAACATTAATAGCATTTATAATAAATGTTTTAAAAAATGCAGATCCGTACAGTAAATTAAAACATTTGTATAAATCTCTCGGAAAATTTACTCCGAAAATTATTACATATTTATATTTGGTTTAGAATTGCTTGAATACCGCCCCCACCACCTTCTAAGGCTATTTAGAGCCTTTTTTCTTTACTGTTAGTCTGGGAACCAGCCACAATTTTGTAGCTTGTACACGAAAAGTCTGATCACTTGTTACAAAATCAGGGCAAATCTTCGGTGAAAATGTTCTGAAGCATTTCCCCATTTACGTCTAAAAGAAAAAAAAATCAGTAACAGAAATCTTGCAGTCGTCAAAAGAATCTTCGGCGCATTCTGATCTCAAAACCTTCGATCCTGAAGTTCAAACTATACCATCAAACCACTATAGTTCTTTCATTTACAGGGTCCGGCAGAAAAACCCGGACTAGCATTTTTTAATATAACTTGATAAAAAATAAATTAATTAACAAAATATAATAAATAATAATAAGAGCAAACTTCTATTAATAAATAAATTTAATTGATTTCAAAGTGGCCAACTTTTGCAGCGATGCAAAGGCGCAAACGCTCATTGAAAGTTTCAGCAAAAGGCAGCAAGTCTTCTACCTTGAATCTATCCCATTCCCGTCGAAGCCATTGCTTTAGAGAGTCCAAACTTTTATATCGTTTAGTGTAAGTCCTAGACACCAAAATGGATTATACACTGTATATTTGATTGAGATTCGGCGAGTATTGTGCCCGTTCACCAGACGATACCATATCCGGAAAATGCGCCTTGCACCAATCTTCTTTCTTATTAGCTTTGTGAGCTTATGCGGAGTCTTGTTAAAACTCCCAATTTACATTCCGAAGCGTATTTAGTCTCACGAAAATACAACAACTTCTAGAATGACTCGTTGGTACACTTTTTGATTTACTTTAACGCCCTCATCCACAAAAACCAGATATGTTTGGCCGGTGGCATCAATTTCGCCCCAGACCATGACCGACTACGGATTTTTGCGATATACAATAATTGCTGAAGTGCATCTACAGACTAGTTCCAGTAGTTCTAGGAGTTATGAGCTTTTACACGGTAAAAAACTTCTCGTTAGGGAAAAGGAATCTCTCTCAACGCTAACTTGCGGCCCGTCTCAAAAGTTTTCGGCATCTTTGGAGCCTCATGAGTTCGTTTTCTTCAGTGAGAAGCTGAACTTTTTGAAACTTGCAAAGTTCAGTCCAAGCTCTGTTTTTGCCATTCGCCACATTAATCGGTCACTTATTTGAATTTCACGAGTGTTCTTTCTCATGGGAACCCACAGATTTCGTTGAACTCGAATTTTGATGGCCTTGTGGCTACTGGAAGTGTTCACTATACATTTTCGTGCACTTCCTGGACATCGTTGCCAAGCTCTTTGAAACGATAGACTGCATAAGATACACTTTCCGAGACACATTAAGCAAACGAAGGATTCGTTTACCATGCTTAAACAATTCTAAAATTGTAGATCTTTTGCTTGATTTCATAAAAATGTCAAAAAACAATAAGTAAAGATACATTATAAAATAAGCTATAATTGAAGTGGTAGATAAAATGAAATGAATAAAAATTTAAATGAAATTAATTAACTTTTATTCTGTGATGTAATAATTTTGTTCGAGAATTTTTGCCGCACCCTGTATAGCGTAAGCATGAATAATTTCTCTGATTATAAAAAAATTTGTAAAGGTTATCAAAGACATATTATTATTCTTATAAATAATAATGTCTTGGTGAAGTTAAACAGATAATCTAAATACAAACTTAAAACTCGGTGAAAGTCAAAGCTATGTTTCAAATCTTGGTACATGTTTTCCAACATTTGTTTTTGAACTCCAAGCAAAATTCCTCGCTTTCAAAATTCCGGTACCAAGGCAGGATGCAACAATAACCCAAAAAGAATCACACACAAAGGAGATTAACATCAAGATAGTGTGGAGTCTATGATATGACTGATACCTTCCAATCAAACTATCATGAAAATGTTTTTCAAGTGACCGAAGAAAGTGCGCTTTACGGTTTTGATGTCTATTCGAATGGATCCGTAACAGCTTTCAATCCTTTTGAATGTTCGCCCAATGAAGTCTCCGACACTAGTACTGTTCGTTTCAGTAATCGGATACGACTACTTTTTAACGATTCTATCTCATTAAAGGGAGAGACGCGGAAGGATGAGCGCATTTCTGGAATTCTTAGTCATTCTTTGACCTGGATTTTCGCCTTATTAGATACTTTTTTGTTCAATTTCTTTTTTCACGTGCATATGAATACGTATCGTTTCTGAGCTATTATTTAAATTCCTCGTCCCCTCATAACTACCCTCCTTTCATCTTTCCTCTCACTCCTATTTTGTCGAATTAAACCTATTCTAACGCATGCGCAAAAGCGCTGATAGTTTTAGAATCCGTTGTGAAACAATAATCGAGTATTGGGGATGGTGGGGTCGGAGAGTGTTTGTTTCCTCCAGGTGTCTAAGATTGGGGATATTTAATTATGTGAAAAGTGATTGTGCGTTTTGTTGACAATCTAATACACCCGACAGGTACGTTGCATCTCCTGAGGTGAAATCTACTTTGTATAGTGATATTTTCTACCGTATAATAGCTATATACTGAAAGCAAAATCTTTATTAAGAAAACTTGCCTTTTATAATAATTAGATAGCTCTTTGTAAATGTTTTGATAAATTTACTCCACGAGAGGGCAAACTCTGCAATCTTCCGATGTCAGCCAGAGTTCAGCAGCAGAGGAGCGAGAGATGTTAGCCGAGGAGCGTTTGACCGGAACTCGAAAAGACATGATCCTCTGAAAAAGGTCGAAACTGGAATTCTTGCGTAGAAGAATCCATCTACAAATGCCCAATGTACCACGTATAGGGGGAAAAGATCCTTTGAACAACATCAACTGTCCATCTTCATGTAATATAAATTCCTTCTTCATCATTGAATTATGACTTGTAAAAATCATCAGAATCATCCTTTGTGAATCAAGAAATAAAACGATTAAGTGGACTGATGTATTAAAGACATCACACTCACACTTTTTTGTTCTATTTCTTTATGGATAGCTATTTGCATTCGTCAAGCCATTATGCTTCTTCGAGTGATTTTTGTTTAATTTCATGTTAGTGAGTTTTAAACATTTGAGCAGAAATAGATGATTTTGTTTCAAGTTAAAATACACTACGTTTTCTTCACTCATTGTCATCGTTCCTTAAAAATTAACTTTTGATTTACATCCCCCTTCCCCCCCAGGAGGCACCTCGAAATGGGGATGAGATGCTTCTTACATGGTGGATGGATCTCGCCACCCTATTGGGTACAAGAAAAGGTGGGGAGCTGGTTTCTGCCATCGATGATGGGGCGTACTTCCTTAAGGAAGGGTTGTACCGTGGCCGGTGATGGCCCTTAGGACTCGACCACAGTTACAGCCAGTGTTGCTGTTGCGGCGGTTAGGTCACTCAGTATTTATTATACTTGTGCCTTCGGGCGAGTCGGATATGACTTTACATCCCCTCTTTATGATAAAAACTGTATATTAATACTATAAAAACTGTATATTAATACCTCAAACGCGTATTTCCTATTAATGTTTTGTAATTATAGAAGGACTTAATACTCACGTTGTATATTCGAAGAAAATTCTGAAAAAAAAAAAGCCGAGTTATTTATAAAAAGGCCGAAGTTTTCTATAATATATATATAACGTCACGTTTTTTTTCCTCATTTGTATCGTTATAGCAATTCTCTACAAACAGCATTGGAATAGGATTTCCAATAATAGAAAACTCTGAGTTTGGGATGCAGACCGTAACGAACGAGGAGAAATATCCTTCTTAGATTTCAAAAGTATCGAAACTATTGGATTTTTGCAGCATCAGGGACCGGAAAGAAATTTCGATCAATCATTCGAAACAAAAAGTCGTGAAAAGGATAATCTCTCTGTCTTCCAATCCCTTTTATTTCTCGCGATGCTCGTCAAATGAGCAGAAGCAATCTGGACTATTTTATTACAAATGCGTTTTCTTTGCAATCCACCTGGAAATAAGCGAAAATGCGCGATTCATTTAAAAATAAGAACGAAGAATGTGTAGAATAGTAAGAAGTAATAATTGAGATTTCTTCAGACATTATAAGGCAATAATGCCTCTCGCTAAATCCGCGCACATCGCATTAAAGCTGAAAGCGAGCAACCTGCTTCGGGAAAGGAGATGCCATCGAGCGGTATAAGATAGAAAAAGAATTATGCAACAAACTGTTTATGAATACATACTTTTATCAGGGTTATAAAAAGCAAAATTTTGCTTTAATTCTTTTGTACCACCTCGAATGAGGTATTTGGTACAAATTTCATTCGTCACAGCAGTTTAGATGTAAGTATCGCATGCTAAATTGAGCCTAACTCTGTTTATCATTTTAGCACTATAATGTTTATATTCTGACATACTTTAAGAAAATTGTGATATGTATCATTAAAAACTCTGTACAGAGCAGATTGTCAGACTCAGAACTACCAAACTGGGCATCTGGTTACTTCTTGGGTGAGTGTTTACTAAGAAAGTTTTCAAAATTTCAATGTAATCTTGTGTTAAAAATAAGTCGAACAATTCAACATTTTTTTCAATAATTGCGAGGAATATTATTGCAGAAAAAACGTTTTTTGCATCAATTGTAAATTCAAAAAATGAGATTTCAATGCAACCAACTCCGTATAATTTCTGTTTATTTTTTCAATAAATTTTTCATATTATATTTTATATCAATATTTTTAATTGTTTTAGTTACTGCATTTATACATGCGGGCATTGCAACGTTATTAAATCCTTTATTCATGTTATAGAATTGAAATTAAGTCCTAAAAGCAACATAATGATGGACGAATCAAGTCTAAATCATTATCATGCAACGGTGTTTAACGATGTAGCGTAATTTAGTAATGTTTACGTAAGCAGTCTATAATTTGACATACGTCAGAATGTGTGTTATAAAACTTCTTTGTACTTATGTACAGTGGAATTATTTAGAACAATTATTAAGATATCTTAAACACTCATGCATGCTGTATTCGTGTGTCAAATTACAGAATTTCTTTTATGTTACCGGTAGCTAAAATAACAATCGCTCATGTGAATAGAAATAGCAATAAATGGGCATAATTAGGAAGATAAATAAGTTCGTACATCAATGAGTTAATTCCTTTAGCACGAATTTCCTTGCGAGTTGGGCCGCAAAGTTACAAACTTCATTTTAAAAGGAATGCGCAAGCAATATAACTACTTTATTTTTTTATAATAACTGGACGCTGAATTATGCAGAATTTTTGACTCTTATATTCTCATCAAAATATTGTCACGTGACAAATGTATTATTATAAATCACGTACGAACATTTTAGTTTAGTTATATTAACGTCCCGTTTTAAAGAAACACTAGGGCTATTTTGGGACGGACCTCATAATTTTGAACTTTCGTCAAATGACGAGGATGACACCCGAGCCAGCACCCCCTCTCCTCTCCACATCAGACCAGCGGAAGGACGTTTGGTCCGGACGAATTTAACGTTCACCAGACCCGCCTGCACGACGGTTCTTCGGTGAAATCGGGTCACGAACCTGAAACCCCTCGGTTCCGAAGCCGAAACCTTACCGCCAGGCCACCGCGGCCCGTACACACATTTTAACTTTTCTTATTTGTTTCCTACGGGATGTAACGATGTTGATTTGTAAGAAATATTTTCAAGTTCGTCATAACGCTTTAATTTCAAGAAAACGAATTTGCGTCACAGCGTTTTCCTTTTATTTTCAGTCATCCTCCCCAAGTTCTTTCACCTATCGGCCAGCAGCGAATCCTGCCTTTTCTTTTCGACTTCGTACTTTGAACCATCCAGGACAAGCATGAGCAAAACTTAGGATTTCATTTTCCACGATAAAACATAAATTTCTACATTTGGCGGTTTTTACTGGCACGGCTAGAAATAACAACCTCTTCCTTCAGGTGAGTTGTGTGATTTGCCTAAAGTTCACCCCAAACAGCTGCATCTTATTTCCTGTCGATTGCTGGGTAAGCTCGTAATCTTCAACACCTTGAATGCCAGAGCTCACCGGTGATCGAAGAAACAGAAGTCGAGTACATTTTCATGCAATGAAATGGTGCATAACGAGAAATTCATATTGTCCAGACGGCAAGCCATGTGAAATTAGAATGGCACTCAACATGTTAAAAATTAGTGAAAATTAAACGACGAATTTTTCTTCATGAGGACAACAACCCCTTGCAGACTTTGATTACCTCAGCGACGCGCACTTTCCAGTGCTCTCTATCCCCCGCGACTCCTTTCCATTTCTTTATCCTCAGAACACTCAGGTCTCTCTCCACATCATCCAGCCATCTAGTTAGAGGTCTTCTTCTGCCCCGGGATCCCATAGGACTTTTAAAAGTGGATATTTTGAGGGTGCAGTTTTCAGGGCGTCTCCAGATATGGCCGAGCCATCTTAACCCATTGCTCCGGATAACCAGTATCATCTATGGTTGCCTTTAGAGTTTGTATAATTCAAAATCGAATCTCGTTCGCCAACATCCTCTCTCTAGTACTGGGCCAAAGATAGTTCTAAGGATCTTCCTCTCGAACATGTTCAGAGAACGCCGAGTGTCAAAGTTATAAATTGTAGTTTATTTTTTTCTGCTGATTAATTAAACAAATTGCAATTCAAAAGATAATTGATTTCATTTTTATTTGGTACGAAAACTATCCAGAAGGTATTGGCGAAAAACTGAGAACAAACGCCGAAATATCATTTTATATAATTGATTCCCTCATCGAACGTTTGAACCGATTGAATAATGCTTCAATATGAAATCGCATCGCCCCTTATTCATCAATCGCGTTATTCGGTGGGCACAAGCCCGTATTCGGAGTGCGATGCCCCAGCTAGAATGCGATTCTCACTTGCAAAGAAGATCCCGGAAATACAGTGAAAACAATCTCTCTCAATACCACTGCAATATAAAATTTTATTTTTATATTATCCAAGTTTTAGTGCTATTTACCATCTTTAATTGCAATGTTCTCAAATTAAAAATTTTTATTAGAATTTTCTTACGAGAAAACATCGCAAACTATTAGGGTGTCCTCAAAAGCTTCTTTCTCATCGCCGTTTTTAACGAGGCTTGTCACTGGAGACTTGGATTTTATATGAAAATGTGCATAGAAAACGCAGCGTAAGGACAATAGGCCTTCGACTGCCTCAAAGCCGGGACTATAGCTCCAGAAAATTTCTTTGTCCATTTGGTGGAATTGGAAAGGCGTCATTTTTTACGAGTTCCTTCCTCAAAGTGGAACAATAAATTCTACGAAATACTGTCATCAGCTGGATCAACTGAAAACTGCCATAGTAAAAAAAAAAAAAAAAAAAAAAAACGAGACAGAATGAATGAACCGACGAGACGTTGTTTTCATCATGACAACGAACGACCACCTATTGCATTAGTCGTAAGAGAGAAGCTCTTACAGTTTGATTAGGATGTTTTACCGCACCTTACATACTCTCCAGATTTCGCTCCATCTGGTTATTACATCTTTCTGTCTTTAAAAAATTCTCTTCGCGATAAGCGCTTTAAATCCATCGGCGGAATAAAAGCGCAACTCGAGGATTATTTCTTGTCTAAAACATTAACAATTTTGGGAAGAAGGCACAATGAGGCTTTCTGGGATATGGAAGAAGGTAATAAAGAAAAAGAGTTATTATATAACAAAATAAATAATATCTTAAACAGTAAAAATTTTGTATTCATTTCATATTAGAAATAGGAAAGATGTTTATGGGACACCCTAATAAAATTTTTACCTTTTAGTCACCTTTTTTATCCTTTTACCCTTTTTTTCCAAATTTATTATAATATTCTCTCAATATGTTCTGTAGATATTGAATTAGAGAATGTGTGTTTAAAAACATTCCGTAATGGTTTTATTGCTTCACAATTAAAAAAAATGAATATATCTTGTTATTTATCAGTTGAATGCCAAAATTTAAAGATTGAATCGAAGAAGAGCTTTTTTAGTTCAGGAACTAGTAAACAGGCAGTACTATAATTTAAGCAAAACAAAATGTTGAACAAATCATTTGATAAGCTTTTAAATTAGAAAAATCTTGCTTTATAGAAAATAAAACTCAAATTTTTTGTAATTATAAAAAAACAATTACATTTGGTCTTTTAAGTGGTGAGTTTTGGTTTGATTGATATTTTTTTCTATCTCATTTACTCATAATTATTACAATTTTTCAGTTTTACAAAAATTTCTTCCCGAACACGTTCATATGCCTCAAAAACTGTGATGATTGCTATTATTATTTATATTAAAACTATAAAAGCGCATTTCTTTTACATTCTGAAATATAGATATTTGTAAAAATTATATTTGTTATAAAATGACAACGAAGATGTTTCTTTTAAACATTCAAAAATGTTGGAAACTTAATCATATTTGTGCAGTTTAAAATATGCAAACGAATTTTTTTTTCTTGATTTAATGTTTTAGTTCTATTAAAACCTGTTTAACTGACAAAAATATTATCATATTTTTTATTTATTATAGCAGTTTCTCCTTGAAACTATATAATTACAGCTGTAATATTTTTTCTACTATCACAAGATCTTCTGTAACACTGTTGCCACAGTTTCAAGATATTATCCAGCATTCAGAGCATCGCTCAGCCATATGGACATACAACAGAATGTCTTGTGCTAATAATGTTTGTGCCATTCCATTTTATTACAGGCTATAAAAAATAAAAGCTAACCTGGGCGAGATGTGGAGAACGTCATCTCATAGAAGAACCAGGATATTAGATTTCGTCGAGTCAAATGGAACTCCCAAGATCAATGCCTGCGTTTCACCGAATGTCTAACGCAACGTGGTATATAATCTTCCGACGGAAATCATTCAACTTTCTTGGTATTTGGAAGTTTTTAATCCTTTGATGGCCGCTCGACCTCTCATGAGCCGTCTTCTTTTAGAGCCACTGAAATTCTAGAATGAACGGTTCTTTCCCTCATTCATTCGAGAATTTTCAGATGAAGAGCAACAGCTTTGACATCAGCTGCGAGATTGAGTGAATGAACGAAACGAGTTTCGGCATCCAGCGGGAAATTGCGTGGCTCGTTTACATTTAGAAACTATTTAAGAAATTCTTGGATTCTTAAGAGAAAGTGGATATTTCTCACGCAGCTACCTATCAAATAGGCTTTAAACAATGACTCTGTCTATGATTTCTACACATACTTTCGAGATATGTCCATTTCGTATTTTCGAATACTGCAGAGAAGAGAACCGACTTTATATTTCTGACATTTGTTCACTTCGATTGAGTCCAAAATGTAATAAAGAGTCAAGCTAGAAAGCAAGTTTGATTTATCTTTATTATTATTACTCACGTAAGACAGAAATGACAAAAAGAAAGTCTCTCGTTGTATCTAAGGTTAGAATGAAATGCACAATCCATTTTAGAGTATAATAAAAGTGAACCATTGAGTATATGACGCTTTTTCAGTTCGCATTTATAAGATCAGAAGAATCTTTCTGACAGATTTCGCCTAAAATCAGATGCAGATAGAAATAAAATCATGTTCCAGCCTTCTAGACATTTGTCTTTTGGAGTTACTGTATTCACATAGTCTCGACATGGCGCAGACAGGCAGACTTCGCGTTAAGAGAATTTCATCCAAAATTGGATGCAAAAATATTCGTCAAATCAACGCATATCAAATTTTAGTTAAGAAGCTCGCTGAATTATTTAATTACCATATTGGGAAGGAAGATAAATATATATAATAAAAAATTGTTTTTCGAACTCTAGTAAATGATCTAAACCGATTCGATTCGTCAAAATTTTAAAATAAAATAGTTCGACCATTTCAGCACTGTATGTAAAACAACAGAGGTGGTCTCACAGAACTGTCTTCTATACTTTCAAAGTAAGATGTTAATCCCGAAGAACGGCCTTACATGGCATTGGCATACAATAATTACGAAATATTAAATTTTGGCGTGAATTTAGAATTTTAACTGAACCTATCGTTGAGAGGTCTTTGGCGATTCGTCCCGAGCATGCAATTAATAATATCTGAAAACCGAATTTCTGTTTTAGGCGCATTTTTCCCAACCGGCTGAAACTAAATTTCAACACAGAATTGTTATAAAGTCATATACCAAATATGACACATTTAAATCACTGCATTTTTGAATGATCGCGTTTACATATTTCTGAAAGTATAGACCGACAGGTAGTCAACCTTTCTTGTATTTGGTTCAAGATTAGACACGGGTCTACATTATACCTGATAAATTTGTGTACCGAATTTCATCCATCTAGCTCTCTTCGTTTTGTAATTATTGTATTGACTCATAATCGAACAGACGAACAAATCGACTTCCTCTGAATGGATTTTAATCAAGATTTGAGACAGATCCACACATTTGGTGTGAAGTCTCCATACCAATTTTCATTCGTATCGTTCAAAGTATTTTTGAGCTGTCTTTGTCACAGACAGACAGTCATGATGCTGCCAAAAATGTGTTTTACGAAGTCTAAAACACGGAGATTCGTCAAAATCTGGAGGTCGAGTTTTTTGTCAATTCAAGTCCGTTTTCATGTATGAAAAATAATGAAGTAAAAATCTGAATAATCAGAAAGGAAAGAAAGATTAAGCCTGCAGGAGCCTGATGTAGAGTGAACGGAACAGCAACTAACAGTTTCTGAATTGTTTCAGAAAGTCGAGAGGCGTTTCTTTCAGTTGTTGAAGATGTATTCGATACTTAGATTTATGGCCATAGAGTTCAAGCAATAAAGAAAGAGTCGGATACCTAATTATTTTTGCTTGTTTGTTTTTGCACATTTCTGTCGGATATAACGAAATAGCACCAGATTTTTTTTCCTTGTATCTAAAAACGAATTATACTATAAATCGACACTGCAAATGCGAATTATTTAGATAATAAAGGAAAGAATATATTTCATCGATACTTAAGATTCAAAATATTTATACTGTAACAAGAAAAAGAAAGTCGATAGAATAAGGGGGGGAAAACACCTTTTTTTTCTAATTTGGAAGTTTTATTTCATAATTTTAAAATGAAACATTACATTCATAGCATTACA
>JAPMOR010117414.1:134581-150308 GCA_026543865.1 Argiope aurantia
CCCATGGGTCTAGAATTTCTACAGAGTTTTTTCAGGAAAAATTGACACAACCAATGGTCTAGGATTCCTGGACCATTAAAAATTTAAGCGCTTTACATTATTAAACAGGGGGAGGGAAGGGGAACATTATTAAAATTATATGTGATGTCTTGATAGAATTAGAAATAAATCAATTCCTTTTTCATTTAGTTTAAAAAATATTTTAAAATGTTTTATCACCGAGAGCACACAACTGTACAAAACGCAAAAAACAAATTTAATAATTCGTGAAGAAATGTTTCATCAAAGCGAGTAAAAACATCATAATTTCGGTGGAATGAATAAAAAAATAAAGAGATTTATTATACAATTACCTACTTAAATGTAGGACAATTAACAGCTTGAATGAGCTGAAAAGATTATTCATACATATGCAAAGCATACTTGCAAACCCTTCTTTCACACTCAAAGTTAGAAAAATCATTCCCTAAATAAACTGACACGGTCAACTATTCTGGGTTGGTGATTTTTATCAATAAGCTCTAAATGAAGAAAATGTTGGGCAGGTACGGTAATATAAATAAGATTTATTCGATAGAAAAGAAACATGTCCTCTAAATTTATGCGGTCTATTTTCATCTTAATAAAGTCCAGCAGTGACGAATACTCCGAGTCGCAGGAATGAAACTTACAGTAAGTTTCTTAATTTTCTTGCAACATTTTCCACAGAGCAAGGTTTTATCAGTTTGTTTAATGAAGTAGCGAGTTCATAAGACATGGATGTTTTGGAGATCTTTTAAATGCAAATGAAATGATTTACTGCTATTCAAAATTCTAGGTTCCTTTTTAACAGTTCTTAAGAAGTGATTAGGATTAACGTAGTAAATTTATAATTCTTTGACTAAAAGTACATTTTTCACAAAACAAAGGATAAGGGAATGTGAACAAATCCTTTCATGTTTATATTTCCTCACTACTGAAAAAAATTTTGATCTGCGAATTCTGTAATTTTTTTGTGCTCATCTGTTCTAAATATATAAAAATAGAAAGGGAATTTCTTTCTTTTTTATTTTTGTAAAAAAAAATAGAATAATAATAATAAGTTTGCATAGTTGCACTATAAACTATGCAAACGACGGGGAAATAAATTTTAAGTTATTCTCTCTTATACAATGCATGTGCACATACGACGTAGCAAATAAATTTTAATTTATTGTAATCTAAAGAATGTGTTGAAACATACTATGCTGTAAATAACTAATTTTAAATTTATTTATCTTAAAAGCAGAAACATTGATCATGGAAATTTTAAAATGCTATGATGCCTTAAACGATGCCAACACTGAGGAGTTGAGCTTGATTTAGCTTTAGCTGTTTTTGCCAGCATATTATAATACAGTTCACACATTTATTTAATTAATTTTGTTTTATATTTCAATTTTGAATTTCAGCCATTTCAAGTTCTTGTTGTTATTATTAAATGAATAATAATAACAAGAGTGGTGTCCACTTGACTTTTTCGTATATAAATGCAACAAATATGACGGGTTTTGAGTTTCCTAGTGCAATGCAGCCACATTTTTAGTGCCAAGAGGTTCCCTTTCCTTTTTGACGAACGGACGTACTGATCTCGGATGCCTTCTTTTCTGCTGAATTCAGAAGTTCATATAGAAACTTATACTGCTGGCTACAAGACCGGAAGACAAATAACATTTCATTTGCGATATTAGTCCTCCGAAGGTTGGATTTATAATTTGATACATATTTACAACTTCAACAATAGAATACCTAGCTACTGTTCGTTTGAGTATTCTGAGACGACCCCTTTTCGACGATTCTATGTCATTAAGAGGTGAGACGCAGAAGGATGAGCGCATTTCTGGAATTCTTCGTCATTCTTTGAACTTGATTTTCGCCCTACTAGATACTTTTTTAAAAAAAACTTTTCACGTGTATGTGAGTATCGTGTCGTTTCTGACCGTATTATTTGAATTCAGTCTGCGAGTCATCCGAGTTTATTTTATTGTTAAATGTAAAACATCCCCTTCCTTTCATCTTTCCTCTCATTCCTATTTGGACGAATTAAACCCATCCTAACGCATGCGCAAAAGCGCGGGGGGTTTTAGAATTCATTGTCAAACAATATCTTTGAGTTATCGTGTTTACGTTCACAGGGTCGGACAAACAGGAAAAAATTTCAAAAATAGATTTCGTTTAAAATTTGTCAGAAACTACAAAATGGATGAAAAGACCGTATTGAATGCTTGTTAACTCACAACTCTTGAGTTATCGTGTTCACAAGCCGACAAAAAATTCCAAAAACATGTTTTTCTGACTTGTGAGAGTTCACTCAAATCTCGAGCTCCATTTTTTTTCACTCTGTATATCGACTATGACTAAGCGTTCATTCCTTATACAAGGTAATTTAAATTGTATATAGTGATTAGAAACGGCTATAACTATTTAATGAAAAAGAATTTATCGATAAGATTAGCTCATAATGTAGACAGAACATCAAAATTTTCCATGCCCAAAACAATTGAAGAGCTCAAATTACGCATTTGTAATGCGCTTGCGTCGGTGATAGCAGACATGCTTCAGAATGTATGGCGTGTAATGGACTATTGTCCAGAGATTGCTCGTGTGACCAAGGGAAGTCACATAGAACATCTTTGATGTATGTATACAAAATTTTGAAGTTTCTTTTACATTATGTGTTAATCTTATCGATTATTTCTTTTTCATTAAATAGTTATCGCCGTTTGTAATCACTCTATTCATTTTGAATTACCCTGTATTTAGAATGCGAGAAAGTCATCATAAACTTTACCTCAAATTTTATAAGAATATTTTTTTTTGATCTTCTGATTTCTTTCAGGAACTAAAAATATATATTACGTGATTTCTAATTCACAATAATTTCACATCATGTCAAACCGAGTAATGATTTTTCCAAAACAAAGTACTTCTAAAAGGCTTTTAAATTAATTGCGATCTTCGAAACCCTCTCGGTCAAAGATTAGTGACAGAGGATTGCCTCTTCATTCGGCGAGGAAAAAAAAAAAAAAAAAAAAAAAACGAAAGTTCCAAAATTATGCCTTTCTGGAGGGTTTTCAGGCCGGAAAATCTGCAGCTGTCAATTAGAGACGCCCTTCGGTTGACCAGTTTTTAAATAATACTGGTTAAAAATATAGCTAGATTTTGTTTTATATTTCATGAGTTTTAGTCCCTCCATTCATTAATCCAAAAGAGATAATGTGAAGTTGCTAAAATGATATAAGCATTGAGTACTAAAATTTGGAAATTCAGTGAGAATAGGCTGAACAGACATGATGCAATTGCATTGCGAGCACATTGGTGCTTCTTCTCCAAAAAGTAGATGGCGATGGGTGAATCTAGTTGGCCTAAGCGCAAACGGGTTAAGATAGTGCCTGCTTATTAATCTATTAGGACAAAGATGAATTGTCTTTTTTTTTTGTTAATCAATGCCTTCTACTAAATAATATTCTACTACATGCTGTAATGCTCAACAATATTCCATTACTTATTAGGAGAAAATAATTGCGAAATATTTTTAAATAGTAAAAATTTAAAAAAAAAATTAAACAGATCAATTTCAATAAAGTTTGCAAATAAGAGCAATAAAACTCAATTATTCAAAATAGTTAATCAACTAAATTATTTTCAAAAAATTCTTAATAGTCTTGAAAGTCTTTTTTCTCTGACTATTCTTTTATGTATAACAACGCATTAGCACGAAATGACCCAGACAAGCGGATCTATAAATATATCAGAGAACAGTTAGGAGATGACCCCCACATTTTGCTCCGGCTCTTCCGATTTGCAGAGGAGAGGGGTTCGCTATCGCACATCCCTCTTTGCTCCTCGAAGAATCACACTCGCGATAGAATGGAACAATTTATTGACTTCGTAGCGAAATTTCTTCACAAGAGGGGTTCCATATTTGGCTAAAAAGTGCACTTTTGGTGATTTTGATTTGCAAATTTCGCACATACTAAAATGATGGTTTAATAGTTTTAAATTAATATTTCCCGTTCTTATATAAATATGTTTACTTCAAGTAAATACTAAATAAAATTATTTAAAGATTGAAAAAGATTTCAATTTTATATTAATATGAAATAAATGATAAATACAACAACCTAAATATCGAAGTTTCCCCTTACGTGTCGATTTAAATGAGAGCAATTATCCATATCGCTCTTTTGTACAGACTTATTTCAAACATATTTAGAAGGAATTTTCAAAAATCAATTTTTAAAAAAATGATTTTTTTTTCCCTAAAAAAGTTAATTTCTTCTTTCAGTATCCTAAAAATTTGATATAAAATATAGTTAGGACAAATATTTTCGCTGGGAACATAGAATGGAAATCAATCAAATGCACAAGGAATACCCGCGTTGCTTGAACTTTGAGAAGAGCTCTTTTGATGTGAATTTTCAGTTTCGTAGCACTGGATGACAACTAATCAATCAGCAGTAACCGAGGCAAAATATTTCATTTTTATATTCTTATTCAAGGCGCAAAAATATTTTCTGGTCCAAAAGGGCTTGTGCAGCCAGGATAGTTTTCCCCCTCTGTACCAGCAAAAAATTTGCTCCACGTCTAGACAAGTCTTTCACCCTCCATTTCAATAGTTTATTCCTCTGGTTAATTCTCATGCGTAATGGTTAATAAATTTATTGCCAACATTTAGCAACTCACTTTTTCGGTGTGAATAATAATGGTTAGGTTTAATTTCAGTTGAATCTCTTACACATAATTAATATTCACTTAATAAAATATCTTTCAACTTCTAATTGTAGTATACATTCGAATCACATTTATTTTATTATACTTATGCATGTTCTGTTCACTGCCTATGTGAAAGCTCTTAATGGAGTCACGTTCCAAGACATAATTGTCATGACACTTAAAATGTCATAATCGTCATCCAATGCACTTTGTAAGCATCAACTTCTC
This sequence comes from Argiope aurantia, assembly GCA_026543865.1. Lineage (NCBI taxonomy): Eukaryota > Metazoa > Arthropoda > Arachnida > Araneae > Araneidae > Argiope > Argiope aurantia. The sequence continues at coordinate 139,544 of JAPMOR010117414.1, forward strand.
TTTCTTGTTCCTCATTCAAAATATGCATCCGATTCCAACTTTGAGATGTCTGCTGAATAAAAACATGCTGATAAAATGAAATAAAAAACAACATTTCAGTTAAATTTCAAATAATAAAGATTATTTATTTGAAAAATGTTTTTACTTATTTACTTTATCCATGCATTACATTTTAAAAAGATACATTAATTGTTTTTCTCTAATCGCATTTTATATCAACAAGGGGATTGTAATGGTTCAATTTGTCGCTGTTTCTGCATGGAAATCGGTAATATATTATTGCTAGAGACAATTATCTGTCCACCTTTTAAGACAAACTTTCTCGATACTCTATAGGTAAAATCAGTTTCAGACTTATGGCAAACACTGAATAGTTAAAATTTTGAATATAATTATTAAATTTTACATTCTAATGAAGGAGTATAAGTTTAGTGAAGGAATTTAATGCTTTTTAATTCATACTAACTTTTCTGAAACAATATTTCTTATTAATTGCTTTATAATTTATACTGGTATGATATTGCAGCACATAAAAGATAAAAATAGAAATTTAACAACACATATTATTGAATAAATTCCGAAAGATCAAACTGGCAAGCGACGCACTTCAGAGGTATAGCTTTCAAACTGGTGAAATAAAGGAGCGTTTTTGATTAAAGAAAAACAATAAAAAATATTAAAAAGAATATTTAAAAAATTTTCTTGAAAATGCTTTAAATAATATCGATTCTATGGACATTAGAAATCGTAATATCAAATAAGAAAAATGACAATTACAGGAACAAGAGAGTAGAAGAGGTGAAAGCAGGCCCAGCTTCAATCTGATTTTCATATTGCAGGGTGAATTTCGAATGAATTAAATTTTAAGAATTCAGGAAACTATAAGCAGGATGGAGTGCGAAAGAAATACGAAGGATGATATTTATTGTTTTAGGCTCGATTCCCGCCGTCCTCTCTTACCTTGATTGCATCAACCGTTGCATTTTGTACGAAACGCAGCACACAATTTACAGAAATAAAACCAGACTTAAAACAATTCTAAACCAATATTTCGAAGCATTTTTAATTAGCAATAAAATGAAAAAAAAACAACTAATATTTAATTTCGTTGAGTACAGTGGAATGAAAAGGAAAAGCATTGTTGCAAAATTAAGTTTAAAAACTACTTATGAAAAAATCATTAAGATTAAAGAAAAATTTGCGCAGAAATAAAACTGATATAAACGAGAAATTAGAGTGACTAAATGGTTAAAATGTTAAGAAAAAAAAACCCTCAAAAATAGAGAAGACAATTTTTTTTTAAAGCATAAGAAAAATTTTATTGTAAAAAAGAATGTTGAATAAGAAAGGTTAAGAAAATAAATACAGTGAAAATAAAATGAAATGCAATTTTAAAATAAAAAAAATATGTGCAGAAAACAAATTAAAAACAATTAAAAAATAAAATGATTAATAAATGTTTTAAAATTATATTCAGACAAGGATATTTTAATGCATAATTCATCGTAATATCTTCAAAAATTACTTATAACAAATGAAAATTTATTCCAGTTCAAAATGAAGCCAAAAGAGCCAGTCTAGAGACAATGGCCATGTGTTTTCAATTCAAAATAACAAATTCCCTTCAAAGATTCTATTAAAAGTTTTACATGAGCGACAATGGGAGTTTTTAAATGGAAAGTTTTAAACACTTTAAATGGAAAGTCTACTGAGCACTGATTCGAACTGCTCCAAAGGTGTGTTGTTTATGTGGTGACCTTCAGGTAATCTTATTCATCATGAAGGGCCAGTGCATTACGCAAGTGGGCTTTTTTTTGTTAAATCTGACTTTTGTATTTTATCCTTTTTTTCTTCTCTTACTTAATTCATTGATAAAGAGCCACACTGGTGGTTACAGTTTCTATTCCAATAATGGCTTGCTAATGACTTAAGGTCCGCACGCTGCATGGATAAAGAGCCAAAATACGTTCCAAATTAAAATTATCGGTTAAGCAGATGCACTATATGCATCTACTTAAAGATTTTTTTAAAAGAAACATGCGCTTAAAATAAAAAGAAAATTACTAGTAGGAAATTAAAGCTGCCCTTCAAAGGAAAATATCTAAAATAATTATGAGCATGGTCTCAAAGCCATGAAAGGAGAGCAATTTACATATTTTCATAAAAGAATAATGGAAAGGAAATTCTCATGCCTTATTCCTTTTAATCAAATTAGAAAACTATCATTATGTCTTCAAAATCAAAGGATGAACAGAAAATTATGCAGAAATCTTGGATGTAGAATGACCCATAAGAATGCAGTTGTGAAAAAATACCGAAATGATTCCTTTTACTTTTCCTTGGCGACAAAGGATTTAAGTTACAACAACCTGTCGAAGTCGCGGAAACAAAAATAAAAACCACTTTTCTATCGTCCCATTCAGAGAGAAAGTCTTTTTATACTGTGACACAAATATGTCCAGTTTTAAATTTTATTGCGAAACTCTGTATGAAGTAACAGAAAAAAAAAAAAAGTCAGTAAAATTAGAAAAAAAAAAAAAAAAAAAAAAAATGAGCGCCAAAAATCGCTCCCAAATTACCCTCAGTTAAGTGGTCTTCAGATAATGGCATGCCGTAAGAGTTCCCATGATTTTTCAGATGCCATTGCAAAGGCTTGTTACCCCTCTTCCCGCTAAAAGTACTCGAGGCAGAGTCATTTCGATTAAATGATCGTTGCAATCGTTATCGGTTTTAGTTTGCGATGTTCATAATCGATCTGTTCTTTGGAATTCATTATTTCAGCATGAAAAAAAGGGGGAGGTTTGTTCTGTATTGGGTAACATTTAAATTTATTATATACTTTTTGAAACATTCTGAACTTAGGGCTATTATTTCTATGTTAATATTTTAATTTAGGATATGGATTTCGTTCCAGTATTTTGAAACTTTTCGAAAAAGAAATTTTGCTTTGAGGATTTTTATCTTTTTTTTAAAAAAAGTGCACGACTTGTTTTTAAATATTTTCAAGCCTGATTTAAGCTGAATTTATAATCTTTGATATTTAACACCAGAGCAAGATTTCATGTCAATATTATGTAGTTGTACTTTTTAATATACTTTTTACTATACTTGTAATGTACTTTTTAATATACTTGTAATTTTGTACATTTTTAATATTTTAAATCGATAATTTTAAAGTATTTGAAGCAGGTGAGAAGATTTTTATTACTTGGAATGGTTTAAGTTACAGAGACACAAGTTGCATTTAAAAAAACATTTAAAATTGTAATCAAAGCACGAACTCAATTCACGCCTATTGTCAGATTCGGATCCCCTTAAAATGATGACATAACATTTTTTGTTCGCGGAATATGCATTACGTTTCATGTTATATGAGCAAAGGAAATATGACCTGCATTGTTGTAAATTATAACGGGCACTTTATATAATTTTTCGTTTTCAGTTTGTTTTGATAGAATCTTATCTTCAAAATACTGATACAAAGTGATAGAAATCAAATAAAATTGTCAGATACAAAAAAAAAGGTGAGAAATATCTCCCTTTTAATGAAAATTTTGTTCTTTCTACTCGGTAATTCCATAAGCAGATTCTTATGTCAAAGAATAATATGCTCATAAAATAATAAAAAATTGTGAAAAATATATAAATTAGGAAAACGCCTTTCATTTTCCTTTAAAACTTTACACAACAAAGGCAAGTTTTATTGAAAATAAAATAAAAAGTATTGCGACAGTGAGCTAATTTATTGAATTTATAGAAACCGCAGAACACAATACAAGGTTTTTAATGCATAAGCTAATACCTAGCTCCTTTCATTATTCTGTTGCGATATAAATTTGCGATTATTCCATTTAAAAGTTACTCACGGGTAGTTTAATAATTATAAAATATTATTTTGTAAATAGTTGTTCATTCAGATAGGCAACAGTGCTATTTTTTGGAACTTTTGAGTTTGTTGTTAAAAACGAATTTTGTTGTTAAAAAGTTCATCTAAATTTGGTAATATTATTTATTATGTAGCAAGATTTCTTTTAATAATAAGTTTGTCTGCATTCCATTTTTGTCGTCACATGAACGCAACAATTGGTGACTGGACGTGATGTTAGTTCAAGAAATAAAAAATGTTCTAAAAATATCACTGTTGCCAATCTGAATTAACTAATTTTTGTTCCGATTCTGAATTTTTGTTAACACACGAACGCAGCAGTTCTAATGAAATGTACAGGGAACTAAAAAGTAGATCGATTCATAAATTTTATGTTTGAATGCATAAGTCTAAACAAATATGAAAGATACGATAATTCAAATTCAAATACTGATGATTAAATAATAAATTAATTGTTGTATTAATCAATGCATTTCAAGTTTTATACAGAAGCAACTCACTTGTTAACAGCTGTTTCAAGCTAAATGAAATTTTAATGTTTATATGCGTCTAATTTACAATTTTTGAGAAGCAAAGGCGGCAAATGCTTCATGTTTGGAATCTAGAGCAGGAGAAAAAGTTGTTAAATAATAATGTAGAGAAAGACAATGCCAACTCTGATATAAACCAACTCAATAGTTCACAGATACAGGAGAAATAAAATCATCTGTACAAATCCGGATACTGACTAATGCCCTCTATTCATTGGCAATGGTGGTAATCAAAGTTCCAAACTTACCGTATATTCTTAGTTCGAGATTTTGATAAGTCTTCACGACCTCTCCGAATCCAGAAAACACAATATCTGTCTATGTGTGAACACGAACTAATGGGCAACAAGCATGACATTTGGCGGGGACCTTTCCATCCAATATGCATCTTTCTATGAAAGATAAGATGAAAGACGTCTATCTAGAATTCGTCCATCTCCTTACGAACATCTCTAAAATGCAAATCAATTAGATGATGTTAAATACATAGGCTTATCAATAGACTTGCAACAAAGTTTGGACTCTGTCATTGACAAGGAAGGCGGCGACACTTAGAGCAAACTTTTTCCCATTTTATTAAGAAGCGTCAAATGTATCAAATTTTGTGTGTATGATTTGGTTCCTAAACAAATCAATAAAATGAAGAACGGCAAGTCTTACAAAGCACGGAATTTTAATTTAATTCATAAGTATTTTTAGAATACAAATTTTTGTGAAACAGAAAGTTGAAACCTTGATGGTCACCTAAGATGATAGGAATATGAATCTTATCTCACCTACTGTACTGCTTTTTTACCTGAGAGTTCAATTAAAAAATAACTTATAAAGAATTCTCTTTTCAAAAATTTACATATACACCACACGCACTGAATGATGGGAGTTAAATAATCCTTTGAATATAATTATTCATTTTAATACAATTAATTTTTGTTATAAGAAAACACGCACTTTTTCTTTACTATCCTTAAAAATATAATCGAAGCTCGATGTAGTTCAACACTTCCTTCTAATATCTGCAGCGAAATGCAGATAATTTACTGAAGCGATTGCTTTCTGCATTCCAAAATCGTTAAGCATGATTACTGTTACTTTAAAAGCTTCTTTAAATAGATTAAAATTCCGATGCTTGCTTTATATTAGAGTGTCCCGAAAGTTTCTTTCTCATTGCGCTATGAATGGCTCTGCTTGTGCAAACATTCAGGCTTATGTATGCATCGGCGTCTATGCCATCGGTTTCAGTAGTCCCAGAACTCTATTATACTCCAAAAAAGTTCTTTTGTCCCTTTGGTGGGATCAGAAAGGCGTATTTTTCTACGAACTCAAGGTGAAACAATAAATTCAACGAAATACTGTCATCAACTGGATCAATTGAAAGCTGCCATAACAAACAAAATGGCCAGAATGAATGAACCGACGAGGCGTTGTTTTTGATCATGACAACGCGACACCACATATTGCATTAGTCGTAAGAGAGACGCTCTTGCAGTTTGAGTGGGATGTTTTACCACATCCTGCATACTCTCCAGATCTCGCTCCATCTGATTATTACTTCTTTCTGTCCTCAAGAAATTCTATACGCGATAAGCGCTTTAAATCCACCAGCTAAATAAAAGCGCACATCGAGGATTGTTTCTTGTCCAAAAACACAACAATTTCGGAAAGAAGGTATAATGTGGAGTCCTGAGAGATGGAAGAAGGTAATAGAGCAAAAGAGTTCTCATATAACAAAATAAATAATATCTTAAACAGTAAATAGTGTTTATTCATTTCATGTTAGAAATAGGAAAGAAACTTATGGGGTATCCTAATATAAGAGTAATTGATTTACGCTATTTCCATCTGATGCCTGAATGAATACCTTCTATGTGATGAAATCATACTTCATTATATGTTTGATGATACATTCGATAATTTTTTTTTTTTGAAGAAAGCTTTTATTAGTACCTTGAAAAAGAAAAAAAAACTTTTTAATTCAACAGTATAAATAGCCAAAATAAAATTGTAAAACACTTTAGGGTATCACGCTACTATGATCTTTTCATTTTCACCTTATTTGTGATAAAATAAATATATTTATCGCATTTTACCAACTTAACTAAATTATACTTCATTAAGATCCTTCATATTATATTTTTTTTGCTTTTAAACATATTTTATACGTGAATATAAAAAATATCGCAGAACTTTTAAATCTATTCATTTCTCAAATTCATAGGCGTTATTGGCAATTTTCGTGAGTAGATGGCACTTTTAAAACGGAATTAAAATTCAAATATAATAATTCAATTAACTTTTAAAAAATTACGACAGTGCACTGCCGTCGATAACACACAGCAGTACAACATTTCAGAATTTCAGCGCATCAAGAAACAAGCGAAAAATCTATAATAAAATCTCAGACACAAAACAAGTCAAGCGAAACGAAAATGTATAAAATGAAGCCAAAAGAGATTCTACAGTCTATAGAGATTTATAGTTAAAAAGTATCTTTTCAGTAATATTGAAGTCCCCTTCTGAAAGTTGAAATGCTTTTCAGACTGCCGACATCTATTCGATGAAAATTATCAGATCTCTGACGAAATCCACAGCAAGATACTACTCATAAGATAGTTATGCACCTACAACCAGATCTAAATAAATCCCCCGGTGCCGTCCCATGAATCAATTCGCTGGGCGCCAGCAACAAGTCGACGATTTGTTATTCTGTCACTAGATGGCTTAGCTTAAACGACAAAATGAAATATAGTCGAATATGAAAAGTGATGATAATACATCACGAATGAATTCCACGAGCCATTGCATTTCGCTGCCATTTGTAGAATAAAAGGAACGCAGCGACGGCTTTTTGGCAACATATTTGACATTTTGTTTTTATATTTGGGGTAAAGAATGGGAGAGCAGAATTCGCCGTCGATGCCAACAAGTGTGAAAACAAGTTCGGAGATTATTCTTTGTCATCGTTATGTAGTAAATATTTTAGTAACTTGCTGAAGGTTTTATTTGAATTTTTTTCTTAAATTTTTTTTAGAAAATTCTCGTAAGCTAACGTAACATATTGTAATGGAAATGCAATACATATTGATATATAGTGCAATGGCCTTTAACTGTTTTCTTATGGGTGGTACAGATGCTGTATCGGGCCGCGGTGTCCTGGTCGTAAGGTCTCGACTTCGGAACCGGAGGGTTTCAGATTCGTGGCCCGATTCCACGGGGAACTGTTATGTAAGCGGGTCTGGTGCACGCTAAATCCATCCGGGCCAAATATTCTCCCGCTGGTGCGGTGTGGAGAGGAGAGGGAACTCAGGTGTCGTTCTGGTCATCTGATCGAGGTTCAAAATTACGAGGTCCGACCCAAAATAACTCCAGTGTTGTTTTAAAATGGGACGTTAAAATAACTAAACTAAAACAGATGATGTATTAGCCAAATTTTCTTTTCCTTCGTCCTGTCGGCCAGAAAAGTTGTGGAAACTCAGGACAACTAGTTCCATTTCCGACGAGGAAATATTTTGTGGCATCTCCTATCACTCTGTAAAACGTTTCATTTCTTTTCCCTATTGAGTCACTGGGAATAATATGAATGACTAATGAGATAAGACAAGAATTATAATCTTAAGAAAAGAGCAATACGTTGACTGGTTAATAACGCACGACAAGGGCAGAAAAGGATAACTCTGAAGAGGCGACTGTCAAAAGGGACGATAGTCTTATTTGCCAAATGTTTGCAAAGTATTTAATCCAATTCCTTTTTTTTCCCCACAGAATTTCTTTTCTTCAACCAGTGGGAGTGGTCTTTTTAAAGATTTCTTGCATATTCTCTAGTAAAGGTGTTACCCCCTAGCCTTCGTAAACAATTATGGACATCAGGAAGAGAATGCCACGCATGGCATTGGTGTACAATAATTCAATAGTTACGAATATTAACCTTTGGCGAAAATTCAGCATTTTTACTGAATCCTTATGTGGCGAGTGTTTGGAGATTAATCACTGACATGCGATTAACAGTATCCGAAAACTGAATTTGTTTCAGACACTTTTTCCGCAAATGAATGAAGTCCAGTTTGGTTGAAATACTTCGGTAATGGCACTAAATTTCATTCATCTAACGCTTCACTTTTTGCAGTTATCGGTTTCTTTTACAATTGATGCGACAAACTTCCCGAGAATGGACTTTTAAATTTTGATTAAAATATACAAATTTGGTACAGAAATCGCGAGCCAGCCTGATTAAAAGCGATTTTGTATTATGTTCACAGACAGACAGATGTCGACAGTCATGAACATTCTTCGAACTCGGGGTGGTGTAGAACGTAAAAATTCTTCAAAATCTCTTTTTCTTCTTTCGATTATATACTTTCTCTTTGTACACTTCGTATACAAGAATATAAAAATGGAACACTGATGGAAACATGCATTGGAAGGAAACACCGAAAAAAATTTTGAACCATAAATAAAACTCAAAGTAACATTTTTTTTTTGATATGGTAAATTTTCTTCCCCCTCCCTCTCTCCCCTAACCGAAATATGATTAAATGTTGTAAAAGTGCATTCCTTCGTATAACAGATGATCATTTGAATGGACAGACAAATACACAATGTATGTACAGTTTGTTTCAGTATCTTGAGACGAATGAGGGGATTTCTGGAATTCTTCTTTGACCTTAAACTCTTCCCATTAGATACTTTATCGTTCAATTTTTTTTTCATGTGTATGCCCGTGTTATGTCGTTTCTAACCGCATTTCATTTTAACTCAAAATTGCATATTGATATGGCTAGTTCAAGGGGCAAAAACGCTTCCTGAAGTGGTATGAAGAAAAGCTTCCTGAAGTGGTATGAAGAAAATTCCACAAAAATTTCTCAGATTCAGCATAAAATTCAGTTTTTAGTTTTGCTTTCAAAAGGATTGAACTGAAATCAATAATAATATTTTGTTCCGGCCTATAAATATATTTCAAAAATAATGAAGTCTAAATTTAATGCAGTAAGGTATCATATACTGAGAAATATTCTGGACACACCAAATTTTAAATAAATGAATGAAGGTTTCTATTTTCAACGATCAACTAAGACTTATTTATGAAGTTTTAAATGTTAAAAATTTAGAAAAACTCAACATTTTCATAATCTTAGGCCAATTAATCTTGAGAAACCTGCGCGCTGATTGGCGTATTTTCTTTGAAGCGATCGATGGAAAATCTAAAATTATCATTTTTTTATTGAATAGTGATATTCAAATTTTCATAAATCAGTCAGTTTAAGTGATTGGAAATTAACTCTTAAAAGTCAGTGATTTAGTTGATTGGAAATTAACTCTATTACCACCATAAAATCTGTGCTTTCTCTTGTGGTGTATGCATTCTCCTTAATATCCGCTCGAATAAAACATCACATACAAAAGTACTACATAGATCAAACGCATCAAAAGTAAACATAACATTTCAATTGTTGCCAAAAACAAAAGAGAGAAAAATCCAATTAATAAGCAGACAATATTTAGAAAAGTACAGATATTTAGACTGGAAAATGAAATTATCTGAAATTAAAAACATGCGCAGACGATATTTACAAAAGTAAAAATATTCAAACCTGAAAAGGAAAATATATGAGTTATTCCATCAATAAATGCCATAAGATTGTTTATATCTTCATTATTTTATGAGTCATTAAACATCAAAATAGGTCCGGGACTAAATAAACACCCTGTATAGAGAGTGTAAAAGATCATAAAATAATTTTTCTTGAATTTATATTTTAGAAAAAATAATATCTCTTATTTGTTTCATTTCCTACAGACACGTGCCGAAAATTATATTTTTGCAGATTTCTTATCCAAAAAGATTTTATTTTTAATTGGAGCTTTAATCAATGTGATGGCAACACTTTGAAAAAAAACCAATTTTTTCCCATGAATGCGAAACGTGCTTAATCCTCATTTTTATTTTTGACGAAAAAAATTATTGAAAAACATAGTTAAAATATTTATTTAAAAATTCATTAAAAATAGAAATTTAATTTTAAGATTAAAACATTAGTATCATTTAAAAGATAAATTTTTGATCGTTAACTTCATGTAAAAATCTTTTTTGTGCGGTAATATTTTCGGAAGTTATAGCAGAAACACGTCAAAATTTCGCTTAATTTTTAAATAAATAAAATTCGAGTTAAAAATTCGAAAAAATAACCCCCAGGTGCACATTCCCGGCCTCCAAGGTATACACGTGCCATATTTGGTAGCTGTAGGTTGAATGGTTTGGCCTGTAGAGCGCCAACACACACACACACGCACACACACACACACGCGCGCACACACACACACACACACACACACACACACACACACACACACACAC